>CALSCQ010000090.1:0-21028 GCA_943704525.1 Pigoraptor vietnamica
CACGTTTTGGGAGTCGAGGAATTTTTTTTTCTAACGAGCTCGTGAAAAAACGTGTTGAACCGACGAAAGTCGTGTATTTTGTACACGGGAAATTGACCTTGCCGGACAAAGGGATAATGCGAGCTATTCGCTCCGCAAAAGTCTCCGCCGACCCACGTGACAGTTAAGCAATTGGAGTGTTACAATTCGGTGGTTCCGATTGGGGTTTGGCGAGGTGTTCAAATCAGCACGACAACTAACAATTTAGTTTGTCGCACACTCCGTCAGCAGCGCGACGCACGCGTCCGCCTGGAACTCAAGGGCCTCTTGCGTGAAGAACGGCGAGGGACCCTGCATGGTCATGGCGAAGCTGCCATCGGGAGGCCGACAAATACCACGTAAGGCGCGGAGGCAGCGCTCATGTTCACCTGTCGCGGAAGCCGGTCAGCACGTGCGGGCGAGGGGTTGGGACGCAAGACGTCAAGGGGAAGCAGACGAACGGCAAATTAAGACAACGAATTCAAAACTCTATCTTCCAGACGAACGGCAAATTAAGACAACGAATTCAAAACTCTATCTTCCCCCCACAAACGCACATGATGCACGACGCAGATTGCAACCACAGCGCAAGCATCGACACACAACCACCACGTACGGGCGCACAACGACGTCCCCTGGCACCGATTACCTGGCTGAAGCAGCAGTACCCGCCGACGACCTCAATCCCGCCGTCGCGCACGCTCTGCGGCACATCGAACGCCCCGCTGTTACCGACCATGATGCCCTGCTTCGACGTGTCCGCCATCCGCCCTATCATCATGCGCACCGCCCACCGCCCCATGCGCGCGACGGCCCCTGTCAAGTACAGATACTCCTTCGCCTCGTCTGCTTCCCTCTGCAAGCGTCCGACAGCCGCTGCAGTGTCCCAAAATCCCGCGCGCAACATTGAAAACGGCGCGCCGTCCACGCCTGGTCGCAGCGCCATGGGCACAGGGAACACGACGACGGCAGAGTTGGACTGCACAGAGTCCTTCGAAAGGAGCTTCGCACCCGAGCTGTCCGTCAGCCGCCGCCGGAGATCGATGGACGGCGCAAACGGGAGGAGGAACGTGGGCGCGTCGGCGTCAGATGGGGTGGCGGGTCCTCGCTTGAGCCTGTCCAAACGAAGCGTGCCGGCGTGTTCGGCCTGTCGCAACTGTGCGTACAGCGCCGCGGCGGAGAGAGGCGCGTGGAGGGTGAGAGAGAGGCCCTTGCAAGTACTCCTGAGGGCGGCGGCGACATCCGACGGAATGCGCCGCATCGCCACGAGCGTTTGCCGCGGTGTCGCGCGCCCCGTTGTGGTGGCGGGAAGGGACGGACAGGCGCGCGCAATGGCGGCAACGCCTTCGTCGAAGCCAGCCATGAGCGATCTCCCGCGCCAAGCGCACGTGAGAAAGCCGGGGGTGAGGCGCGGCACGTGCGCGATGTAGTGGCCGTCCTCCTCCAAAGCGCCCTCGAGCGCAGTGTCGCCGGGGTTCGCGAGAGCCTCAAGGAGTTCGCGCATGATCACATGAGAAGAAAGGAGATCGCCGACGCTGTGGTTGATGCAGAGCGTCAGCGAGTGCCACCGCGCCGTGGGCACGCTGACGATCCCGAGGGCGATTTCGTACGCGCGCACTTCGCGCTTCGGCTCCGCAGTGCCTTTTCCCGTCACGTCCTCGCCGGCGTTCGTCGCACTCTCCGACACACCGTCCACATCCGCCATCTCCACGTGTCCCTCGGGCCACTCTGTGTTCAGCATTGCGCGCAGCATTGCGCCCGCCGCGCCTTATCTTCTCCACCCTTAACACTGTCCGCCGACTCGACAGTCACGCGCGGCACGGGATACCCTTGGACCGGCTCGATCGCGACCCAGTGGGCGGCGTCCACGCGCTCGATTACGCACCGCAGCAAACGATGTCGCAGTTGCACTTTCCTGTGCGCTTGCAGTAGAGATGCAGCGTCGGGCGCTGTTTTGCCTTCGTTTAAAGTGAAGTCGATCCGGAGGACGATGTTCCCTGCGGACTTGCAACGGGCATCGCGCTGCAGTTCCACGAAGAGCGTGTCGAAATTGAAGAGCTCTCGCCGGAAAGGCGCCGCGGGCGACGAAGAGGAGGACGAAGAGGACGCCATCGAACACAAGGCAAAAAGCTAACAGTACGCGCGTGCAAGTGCAAGTCGTTCGGCGCACTTCTGGGCAGGAACCCAGCCCTCTTCAGCACTCGCACGCGATCGCACAAGCAGGCAGACACCGGCATGCGGGTTGTCTGCCAGCCAGTTCAGACCGGCATGCTCTAGCGGGTTTGTGTTTGCGGCATTCAGCCTGAAGTGACACGTCCTGACCATGTCACCCAGAACACCCACGTGTTGAGTGAACGGCGTTCACAAAAATGGTTCGCATTTCGCGTGTCGCACACACCAATGCCCTGGCGCTTCGTCACCTCACCTCACGCAGACGACGAAGGGGATGCTGTCTTCGCCGCGCAGACCTTAGTCTAGGCACTTGGACAGTATTGCCTTGGGCCCTCGTTCGGCCGATACCCAACACGAGCTGTTGTCACTTTCCATGCTCCCAAAAGGAAGGCAAACTTGACGCACAGTTGCGATGGCCCAACGAAGCATCTCTCACCCTTCGAGAGTCCGCTGCCTCGCCGTGTCGAGCAAGGAGGACGTGATCGTGACGGGCTGCGACGACGGAAGCGTGCGCGTGTGGGATGCCAAGTCTCTCAAGCTTGTTGGGCACTTTGTCGCGCACACAGGCAGCGTTCTTGCGGTCGCCATCGCACGCACGCGGGACGGAGACGGAGACGTGATTGCGACGGGGGGTGCGGATGGCGTGTCATGTCTCCTCCACACTTCGTCGGGTGAAGCAGCGCCGAAGGCAAGACTCCAGCACAGCGGCGCCGTTTTTGCCGTCGCCCTTTCGAACGATGGCAAATCGTTGGCGACGGCCTCCAATGCTCAGGGAAAGGGTGTACCCGTGTTGCTGTGGAATGTTGGGGACGGGACGAGGAAGTCGATGCAACTACGCGGCATCGACGCGGCGACAGCGGCGACGGCGGTCGCTCTCCCAACATTCGGCACGGACATTGCGGCGGGTATCGCACGCGCAGCGCCGGAAGGGCCCACACACTGCGTGTGCGTGTGGGATCGAGTGAACGGGAGGATGAGGTGGAGTGTCGAATGGCCGACCCGAGTGGAGTCGATCGCCTATTCGCGAGTGGGCGGGTCGCTGTTGTTTGCGTGCGGCGGAGGACTCGTGCGTGCGCTGGCCGGCAAGACGGGCGCGACGCAACGCACGCACGACGCCCAGATTGGAATGGAGGCGTTCACTGGCGTCGCACACAAACCAGGCCACATCGCCGTGACGTCCTCACACGGTGTGTCGCTGCTGGGCGTTGCAACAAGCGCCGACGACGTGCGCTTAATGGACGGCGTCGCGGCCGACGCGGTGGCCATTTGTGGTAGCAATGTCATCTGCGCGTGTGGGACAGAGGTTATCTTGCTGCCTTCTGAGCGATCGGCCGGAGGGAGCACGGAGCGCGCGAAGCAGCGGGCGGTCGCCGTGGAACAGGCGGCGGAAAGTGCCGAACGCACGCGGCTACGCGATCGCCTGCTTGCGAGCCTACGGCCGCCGTTTCCGGAGGTGGACTGGGGCGAGGCCCTGCGTGGGGACCCCTCGATCGCAGCGCACGTGGACGCGCTCACCGGCGACACGCTGCTGCACATGGCCGTCCGTGCGGGGCGTGCGGCTGCTGTCGCGGCGCTGCTGGACGCCACGGAGGCGGACGTGTGTGCCGCGAACAGCGACGGATGCACGCCGTTGCACGTCGCCGCGTGTTCCCCCTTCGGGGAAGTTGCGTTGCAAATGGTGCGCGCGCTCCTTGCGAAAGGCGGGAATCGAACCCTCGGCTTGCGCTCGAGTGGCGGGCGCACTCCACTGCATGACGCGTCGCGCACTGGTAACGCGGCGATCGTGAGCGAGCTGTGCCAGCACCTCTGCGATTCGCCGCAGCTGCTCAATGCCGAGGACGAGTCTGGCGCAACGCCGCTCCACCTCGCCGTTGAATGGGCGCCCCTTCCAACGGACGTCGTGCGGATTCTCCTCGAAAATGGCGCGAACCCCTACGCGCGCTGTCGCCGCAACCGCACGGCCGTCGACATTCTGCGCGGCAAGGGAGATCGAAATTCCGCTGCGGCGACGGAGCTCGAGTCCCTTCTGCTCGACGCGATGGTGCGTCACCGTGACGCTAGCGAGTGGGACGTAGAGTGGCGCCGGTGGCTGAGTGAGCGCCCTGGGCGTGGCCAGCGTTTCGAGGCAACCACAAACGACACGGAACAAGCAACAGACGACGAGCCCCACGTGACTGCGGCCCTCAGGTCGGTCCGCACTGGGACGTTCTCGGCGCTTGATGTCGTGTTTGAGACGATGCGGAACCCGCGCGGTCGATTGTATGCGGCCTTGGGGTATCTCTCGCTGCGCGCGTGTGACGCGGAGGACGCGTCCGAATCACTCTGCGAGTACGAAGAGGCCTCAGAGGGGCTTCTCCACCCGCTGTTTGTGCTCGCGCACGGTCGGCTCGCTGCGCGAACGAGCAATCCGCGCAGGGCCACCGCGCTGCTCGGCCGGTTCCAGCGCATGCACCCGTCACTTGCACGCGATTGGCTCACTTCGGAAGAGAAGGCGCTCGTCGACCCTACCGCCGCGACAGCGACAGTCCACGGGGAGGGGGGCGTATCGGACGGGGCCATCCGAGCCGACGACCCCTTGCTCCGGCGATGGGAGGCGCTGCGTGGCTCGCTCACGGACGATCAGAAGGAGCCCATGGACACGCTGTTGCGGATGCAAGGACTTGCGGGGGTGAAGGCGTGCGCGCTGCGAGTGTTCGCGGACGTACTCGCGGATAGTAAGCTGAGGAAGAACGGCCGGGCATCGTCCGTGACGCCGCGCACGCTGAACTTTGCCTTCGCGGGAAACCCCGGCACTGGCAAGACGACCGTGGCGCGTCTGTTCGCTCGCCTTCTCTCCGCCGCGGGCGCGCGCGCCGGCCACAACTTTGTGTCGATGACGGCGCAGGACGCGTTGCGAATGGGCGCACGAAAGTTTTCGGAGCAGTTGGGGGCGCTGACGGGGTCCAGCAAGGCCGCCGCGCCGCCGCCGAGCGTAAGGCGCGTGGGAGCGAAGGTGGGACGCGTGACCCGCGAGCGTTCATATTCTCTCTCGATCACGCTCTCCCTGTCTTTGTGTCTCTAATTCATCAAACTATCGCTTGGCACTGTTGTGTGTTGTTGGAAGTGTGCGCGAGCTTGCGTGCGTGCGCAATTGTGTTGCTTGCTTTTTTTTTTTTTTTTGACAAGAATTGGTGCCAACGTTATTTCCCCTCAGGTGGAGGTTCGCTTCAACGACCGGTGGTATCCCGCGACCGTCGTGCAGCCGCAGGCGGGCGTGGGCACTGTTGCGCCCGCATGCATCGTGCAGTTCCCCGATGGCCAGGAAGAGTCCGTGTCGGAAGCGAATCTGCGTATTCGTGCCACTGGGAACGATCGCGCGGGCGGCGTGCTCTTTCTGGACGAGGCGTATGATCTCGACCCCAAGGGAAACAAGGAGGTGTGCCGCGCGCTGTGCAGGCAGCATGCGTGCAGTATTCGTGGCACGCGTGTGCATGCAGCTTCACTCACAACACGTCCACACGGGCCCCCTTGTTGTCCTACAACGCATGCGCAAACCCTCTGAGTAGTGTATTGCCAATTGTTGGCTTCGCTGACACGCTCGACGTGCGTCACAGGGGCGCGAAATCCTCTCTGACATCATGGCGGCCGCCGAAGACCACCGCGACACTGTTACTCTCATTCTCGCGGGTTACAAGGAGGACATCGAGTCGCGCCTCTTCGCCTTTAACGTCGGCCTTGCCTCTCGCTTCGAGACCATCACGTTTGACGACTTCTCCGAGGACGAGCTTTATCGCATTTGGAAGTCGCTCTGCGTCGCGAATGGTTGGGAGTGCGCGGAAGACGTGTGCATGGTTGCCACGCGTCGAGTCGCACGCGGCATCGGACGCAAGGGGTTTGCGAACGCGCGCGCCGTCCGGCGACTGCACGAGCTTGCCGTTAGCGAGGCGAAGTTGCGCTATCTCGAGGACGCGGCGGATGGTGACGCGCCGCGCATCACCATGACAGATGTGATTGGCGAAGAGCCCACGCGTGAGAGGAACAGGCCGCTGGATGCCGCGTTGCGAGAGCTCGAGGGTCTGACGGGGCTCCCGGCGGTGAAGGCGACTGTGAACTCGCTCGTACGCCTCGCACTCACGGACTATCACAAGGAGACGCGCGGAGAGCGAGTGGACGACGTGCCGCTGTGCCGGCTGTTTGTGGGAAACCCCGGGACGGGCAAGACGACGGTTGCGAAGCTGTACGGGCGCGTGCTGAGGGCGCTGCGGCTGCTGAGCAACGGAGAAGTCGTGTACAGGACGGCAAGCGACTTTGTTGGTGACGTTGTGGGTGCGTCACAGCAGAAGACGCGGGCGATTCTGGAAATGGCGCAGGGCAAAGTGCTTCTCATTGACGAAGCGTACAATTTGGACGACAAGATGTACGGGAAGCAGGTGCTGGATTGTGCTCGTGCGTGCGTGTGTGTGTGTGTGTGTGTGTGTGTGTGTGTATGTGTGTGTGTATGTGTGTGTGTGTGTGCGTGGGTGCGTGTGTGTGTGTGTGTTTGTGTGTGTGTGTGTGTGTGTGTGTGTGTGCGTGTGCGTGTGTGTGCGTGTGTGTTCGCGCCCTTGCTCTGTCGATGCCCACATAACTTCCTCCTCTGCACAATCGCAGGCACTCGACACCATCGTCGAAGTCGTGAGTGGTCGACCGGGCGAAGACATTGCCGTTGTGCTCGCCGGGTATGAGCCGCAGATACTGAAAATGCTGCGAGAGCAAAACCCCGGCCTCTCGCGGCGCTTTGACGCTGCGAACCCCGTCCGATTCGCCGACTACAGCGACGACGAGCTGCTCGAAATGCTCGCGCGCGAGGTTGAAAAGCTTCAGGTAGTGTTGAGGACCTGCACGGGGTTGTGGTCCAATTTTGTCTCACGTTGTTGCCGTGTGTGTGCCTGGTTGTCATTGATGCGCCATTGTGTGTGCCCGTCGAAGTGGCGTCATGTATACCGTGATGAGTACGATGGTATATTGGTCAAGGCACAGTATGCGAGCCGTTATGTTTCTCTGAATGTCTCTCGCGTTCTCTGAACCCGTCTCACGTTCTCTGAACCCGCTGCGCGTTTTTGCAGGTCCGCATGCCCATTGCGGCGAAGCGGGCGGCCGTCGCAAAGTTGGCGCGCTTGCGCTCCCTTCCGAACTTTGGAAACGCCGGCGCCCTTCAGTCACTACTTGCGGAGGCCAAGGCACGCATGTCGGACAGAGTGCAGCGCGCACGTAACGAAGGGATATCGCTGCCGATGCAGCTGACACGCGAGGACGTCGATAGACCGGAGGCGGGCCACGAGCACCCTCTCGACGCCTTATCGAAACTGTACGGAATGGACGCGCTGCACAGGCGAATGACCGAGCTGGGACGGCGGGTGGTCGTGCGGCAGAAGGAGGGGCGCGGGGTGGCGGGAATTGTGGGCAACTGGGTGTTCACGGGGAACGCCGGCACGGGCAAGGTATTGAGTGGGGCGCTCTACTCCATCCCTCTTCACTTTTCTCCATTGCTACGCTCGCAAATCTCTCTGCGCAAACGATGAGCTTGCCGCCCTGTTTTGCATTGTGTCTCGTGTTGACATCGCTCTCCTTGCGACAGACGACGACCGCGCGGTTGTTCGGGCGCGTGCTGCACGGCTTCGGCCTCCTCTCTCGTGACCACGTAGAGATGACGTCGGCGACCGACCTCACTGGCGAATACCTTGGGCAGACGAAGGAAAAGGTGCGTCGCCATCGCATGACACCGGTGTGGGAGGGAACTTGGGGACCGTGCGCGCATGTATGACGTGTGTGCGCTGTTGAAGTGCCACGATGCTGTATAGTATGCGTGTTTTGTTGGCGCGTGGAAGAGCCACCTTTACCGCGTGCGTTGGAGACGAGTGCGTGTCACACGTGGTGCGTGGATGCGGTGTGCATTGTATCAGTCTTTCTTCTTGTTTAGATAGGAAAGCGCCACTCTGTTTGCCACTGGTTACATAGCGCGCCACTCTCTCTGCTTGCCCGTTGTAACAGGCGCTGCTCTGCACTGCAGGTCCAGAAGGCCATGGACGCTGCGCGCGGCGGAGTTCTCTTCATTGACGAGGCGTATCTTCTGGGCAAAAATCAGTACGGGGAAGAGGCGCTCACAAAGCTGCTCTCGCTGCTCACCGACGCCGACTTCGACAGCGGCAAGACGGTGGTCGTTCTCGCCGGGTACGCCCCACACATGCGCGACATGCTCGCACGCAACCCGGGCGTTGCGTCTCGCTTCACGCAACACCTCGTATTCCCTGACTGGGACGCCGACAAGTGCGCCGATTTTGTTCTCCACAAACTCACCGTCGCCGTTCAGCCGACGCCGTACGTCCTCGGGGACGGCTCGGAACACGCGCGGGAGGCCATCCGCGCCGCTCTCGTGTCCGGCTTTCGCGCGCTCTCGGACCCATTGCGAGAGGGCTGGGCGAACGTTCGCGACGCCGAGCGCATGGCCAGCGACATTGAAGCGGCGCGCGAGGTGCGCGCGGCACGTGACCAGCCGGAGGGCGCAGAGCTCGCTGCTTCGACAGACGGTGATTGCGCGACGATAACGTTGGACGACGTCGTCTGTGCTGTTGGTTGCTTCATCGAGTCGCGGCCGCTGCGAACTGCGGGAGAGATGGAGAAAGAGCAACACGCGGCTGTCGCATTCGCAGGCTGTGTCTCGTCGTCCGCACTGTCTGACGCCGCACGCGCGGTGAGAGACGTTGCTTCTCAGAATTCGACCGTCACTCAAGCGAGGACAGACATGGTGGCACAGGAAGATAACGCGGAAAGCGAAGCTGGCGCTGACGTCGCGAAGGGCGCGGTGCCTGAGGAAGGGCGCACGTCGTGGGTCGAAGAAGTGATGGAGATGGAGTGGAACGGACTCAACATTGCGTTTGAGCTCTGCCAAGTCAACGACGCGCTCGAACGGCTCGACATGACGTCGGAGGAGAAGCTCGCGGCCCTCGCGGACGGCGGCGCTGGCGAGAAGGAACTCGTCGCTGAGCTTGAACGCGATGGAATGGACGGCGCCGCTGGGGTGGTGGCGCGCTACCGCAAGGCCTGGCGGGACATGAGGGAACAGCGCAAGAGACAGGAGGAGGAGAGGCGACGGCGTTTGAAAGAAGGACAGAAGACGCGCGTGCCCATAGTACGGCCGATTGTGCAGTGCCAGGTGTGTGGGCGGACGGGCGACTTCTGGGCGCCGTGCAATGTTGCACCGAGGCAAATAGGAGAGAAGGTGGTGGGGTACATTGAGAACGACGTCCCTGTGTACGAATGATGCAGCAAATGAAATGCGCCGAGATGGGATCGTGAGTGTTCCGCCCCCGTGTGCATCGTGAGCGCACGTTGTGTGGCAGAACATTTGCCGATTCTCCGAAGTTTGCGTGCGCGGACGGTTTTCTCTGCGTCGTCGCTCGTTGCTCTAAGGGTTTTCGATTGCGAGCACAGCGCAATTCGCAAGTGCGTGTTCTAGTTATGGGCGCGGATGGGATTTCTATGGGAAAAGGCATATTTAAATGCAGCCCAATTCGGGCCGATAGCAGGCAGGCAACGCACGCAGACGCACGCGCACACGCAGCGCAACAAACGAGAGCGAGAAAGAGCGCAAGGGAAAATGCATCGAAGACCCGCAACAGAACACACGCAGACACATGCACGCCATCCCTCAGTAGAGGTGCGACGGCTGCGAAGCGCCCAAGTCCTGCCCCTGGCCCATACCCATCCTGTCCCCGCCGTACCCCGAGCTCGCAAACGACGCCGACTGCAGCCCCTCGCGCCCGTAGCCCATGCCCGCGCCACCGCCCATACCGCCGCCCATACCGCCGCCGCCGTACATCTGCTGGCCGTGTCCGCTCTGGCCGAGACTTGAGCCGCGCTCCCGCCCGTAGCCGTCCGAGCCGCCGTACCCCTGGCCCATGTTGCCGCCGTACCCGGCGTACCCGGGACCGCCCGCCGCACTCGCGCTACCAAACGACGCGCCCAAGTTCTGGCCCTGGTTGCCGTACATGCCACTCGCCATCGAATCCTCGAGGGCGGGATCGAACCCGGGACCTCCTGGTCCGCCGGGAGGGCCGGGCATCTGCTGCTGCATGCGGGCGGGCCGCATGTTCATGATCATTTCCTGCAAGGGGACGGCCCAGCAAATGTCAATTCCTAGAGAAAAGAAAGAAAGAGAGGGCACATTGGGCCAAAGCCAATAGAGTGAAGGCGAATGAAATAGCAAGCGTCTGACGCGCAACACACCTGCATGTCGTCGTGCTCGTTGATTGACTCGAGCGCAGCGCGGGCCTTCGTGTACATTTCAAGCGCGCGAGCGTGAAAGAGCATCTCGGTGTGAATGAACTCGGCGATGATCATCTGCGCAGGCGAATGGTGTGTGTGCGTGTGTGTGTGTGTGCGTGTGTTTGAAGAGAGAAGAGAGGGGTACATGCATTGGGCGTGTTAGTCTGGAGCAGAGATGAGGCCGCCAATCACCATGGAAGATACAATTCTCACAGAACGCACGCCAACAGACGCCTGCACATACATGCGCAAATGGAAGGACGAGAAAGCGCAAGGACATAAACTCGCCTTGATGTCGCCAATCTTCTTCTGCTCAAAGCGCTCCATGTTGTCCGCAAGCGTCTTGTTCGCGTGGTTCACCTCCGTCGTTGCACTCGCAAGATCTAGCTTGGCCTGTGGGATGTGAAGTGTCGAATGTCAGTCAAGCGCACGAACAGACAGACGGAAGCACGGAGACATGGTGTGTGTGTGTGTGTGTGTGCGCGCGCGCGCGTGCGTGTGCATGTGTGTGCCACATTTGCAACAAACACAAGCACCGGTCGTCTGCGTACCTGTGACTGTTGGCGGAATTCATCGTAATCGACAGTAGCAAAGGCAAGAGGAAATTGTGTGTTAGAAAGCGAACAGGACACACCTTTTGGCAAAACACACACACACACACACACACACACACACACACACACACACACACACACACACAGATCGACAGAGAAGCGCACGCATGCGCGATTGTGGCCCGACTCGCAAGAGCACCAACGGCGCGACACGTGACCACCCACAATTTTGGCGCGGTTGTTTGGGTCCTTCACTTGGAGGCGGTCGAGCGCACGCTGCTTCGAGAGCTCCTTCTCCTTCGATGCCTCGCGCGTTTTGAGCTCTTCCTGGGAGCGATAAACACGATAAAGACAGTTGAGATATGAGGAAATTTTTAAAAGACAAATAAAAATAAAATAACACACAGTTTGAAGCGACGCACGCGATAATCACACTGCGCAACGCACGACGGCAGCGCTTCCCACGCACCTTTGCCGTGCGGCAGTGCGTCTTGTACATCTTGAGCGGCTGGAGTACCTTGTGCTCGAGGCGCTCAATCTGAAGGTCACACAGTGGGCAGTCGACGGTAAGCCACACGATAGTCACGCTCTGCCGTAACAAGTAACAATGGTTTCCTACAGTGTGTATGATCTTTTCTTCTCGTTGGCCTCTCCACACAAGTGCGCGCTCTCTCTCTCCTCTCCCTACCCCCCCTCTCTCGCTTGTTCTGACGCGCGCACGCAGGCACGCAAGCACACACTCGCACGCAGAGGAGCGCACAACACCGACCTCCTGTTGCCTGAAGTCCTGCACCTGCGACACAATTTCCGCGACGGCCGTCATGGCCATGCGAATGCCCGGCGTTTCGTTCTCGCCGTACAGCATGAGGTGGCGGCTGAGGCTGTCGCACTTGGACCGGAGACGCCCTGTCTTGCGCGCGATCCCCATAACGTCGAGATAGATTCCCGCGAAGGATTTTTCCACATTGCCGATCTTATTAAACAGAAAACGCGCCTGCTGGTCGCTGTTTGTGTGGCATGTGCGTGTGTGTGTGAGGAAAAGGGGACGGGGGGTTAAAGTCGGGTGAGTGCGTGAGGGGAATGTGCTAAAGCGCAGCAGCACGGGCAGGTAGCCGTGCGGTGACAGTAACAGGCGTACCACGGAACGAAAGGCCATACGCTGCGCCAGTGACAACGCGGACATGCGCACACAATGTGCACAGCGACACTACAAGTGCGCGCTCGACCGACAAAAGTCTGTCGTTCGCTCTCAACACAATCGTATGAAATAACCCAAGCACAGCTAACGATAGCGGAGTGCACTTCGCATAGAGTGACGGGACGATAACAAACACGCGCACTAACGGTCTTCTGCTATGCGATGCAACAAATGGAACGGAGGAAGCCGTCGGTAGACGCACGCGAGTAGGAGTGAACGAACGCGAATAATGTCTCGTGCCCACCTGCCGCGCACATCTCCGGAGCTCAGCCGCCGGAGGAGCGCCATTTTAGCTCCAAAGCGATACGCTCAGGGACAATGCTTTCGGAGTAAAGGCGAACTTTGTGTGTTTTGTGTGTTTTGTGTGTGTGTCGTAGAAACCTGTGTGGTCACTGACATTCCAAATGGAGAGTACCAACTCGAGAACCAGAAATCCACATTAATCGGCTCGTTTTTATAACGAATGAGGCCATTGATTTCAAATAAATCTGCTCGGCCGATTTCAAATTTGGCGCCCGAAATTGTCAACTCGCAATCCATCATGATTCACTCGGGCAGCCGACTGAGCCGTTGAGGCAAACTGACATGTGCGTTGCGTCAGTCTTCCAGCAGTGAGGCCCGTTGTTGGCAACGAGATTGTTACGTGGTTGGTTACCGGGCGCCGTCGTGCCTACGAGCCTATTGTGCTGCAATGCGCGCGCGCCGGCTCCCGGGCAGGCACGCGGCAGGCCGAGGACAGTGACGGCCTCGGAGCCGGCGGGCCCGGGCCGCCGGAACTCGACTGATACTGACGCACTACGGCAGTCCACTGTGGAGCCGGCGAAGGGGTCGATTGGGAGCGCGTGTGGGGCAAGCTTGTCCACGACGTCTGTTATGTGAGGCCGCCGGCCGTCTTCAACTGACGGCGGTGTCAGGCCGGCGCCGGGCCGGCATTCCGGCTCGGCTGCGGGCCGGGCCGGCGGACGGGCTCGCTGAGATGCTTGCCGGTAAGCAAACTCCTCGTGTATGTGAGCCGGCGTAATCTGTATATCACGTGTGTCAATGTGCACATGCCAGGGGTACTATGCCCGTGAGTACCCCTGGACATGGCATGACAGTTCGCTGGCGCCGGCGTTTCGCGCTCGTAACAAATGAGTAACAAATTACATGCGTCATCATGACGACATCCGCCCGTCCACGTGCAACACACATGAAACACAATCTTCAAGTCATGCCCGCCATCTTCGTTTTCGCGTTTGAGTGACTTTCGTTCCTTCTCGAAAATGTCGATCTTGGGGCGTTATTCGAAGTTTCCCGTCGAACTTTTTCGCATGACAGTCCGTCCGACTGTTGTGTTGCGCGACCACGTCGTTCAGATGCGGCTGGGTCGCACGTCGTTCGATGTCATTACGCAGGAGGGCATTGTCCACCCTCGCACACCGCGGCCCCCGGGAAAGGAGCCGTTTCTTGGGCCCAATGGAATGTCGCTGAGGCCGGGCGGACCCGCGCAAGGGTCGCTGCTGTTGCGGTTCAGCGGGAATCACCTGTTTGACATACCGGCGGGGGCGGAATTGCCGAAGCATCTTGTGCTTCTGCATGAGTACGACCAGCACTTTTCGCTGCAGACGACGGAGCCCGTGGCACTCGACGAGCTCAATAGGCGGATGACCGAGTGGATATCGCAGTTTCCCCTCATCACGAAGGAGGAGTACTTTAAGCGCTTCCCTCTGCCCGCGGATCGCACTGGGCCGACGCAGCGGTCGTCGAAACATTGAGACGGCCTCTTGTGGGCCGGTGGCGTCTCTCTCTCTCTCTCTCTCTCTCTCCTTGTCTGCCATAGCGTTTGGCAGTGACTTTTCGTGGCGTTTTATGGCGTGCGTTCGCGTTGGGCGTATCGGCGGCGTCAGATAATCATTTAAATCATTCATGACCGCGCACGCATACACACACACACACACACACACACACACACACTCTCTCTCTCTCTCTCTCTCTCTCTCTCTCACATACACACACACACACACACACACACAATCACGCACATACACACCCACACACCAGAGAGAGGGTGAGATATACAGAGCGGAGAAACGGTGTCAATTGCAAAATTCTACCCGTTGCAGAGAAGTGTACCTTGAGTCAGATAACGCCTCGCATACGTGCGCAATTTTCATTGAGCCGCACAGCCACCAGGGCATGTGCAGAGGGGTCAAAATGCCACGTGAGCAGACGCCCGCACACACGTAGTCTTAGACTGCCACGCAAAGCACATACCGAGCTCGCCAGGAGCTCAAACGACACCACAAAGAGTACGTAATCTAGTGCGACTGCGCGAATGTAGAACGACGTGCGCGCATCTTTCGAGGTTTCAAGGAGCAAACGCCGCGCAACTTCGTCCTCTCAAGCACGCAAGAGATCGAGAAGTACCTCGCAAACACGCACGCGGAGACGCACAGCTACTACAGCCACGAGATGGGTCGCACATCTGGCAACGGCGAGGGGTCACTGCAGGAATCCCTCGGGGGGCTTGTCGCGCATCTTCCACACGGGGAAGTGGCCAGCACGGCGGGCCTCGCGCTCTTGCCTGTTCTGCTCGATGATGCGCTGCGATGGGAAGACTGTGGGTCAGTGCGTCGATCCATGGGCGCACGCAGACACACGGGGTATACGTGCACACACGTGCCTACACGTGCCTGCACGCACAAGGCGTACTCCCCAATAACAGCCGCTTAACAGACATGCCATACATAAGAACACGGCACTTGCACACGCGAAAGCTACCGGTGGGGATCTCATCGCAAACGAACGCTTACCATCGCCTCCTCGGCTTCCTTGAAGCGCGCACCGACGCACACGCGCACGTCGTACATTTCATTGCGACAGTGCTTGATCTCCCCGTAGATGTAATAACTGCGAAACGCCGTACCCGTGCCTGAACAGTGAAGGTTGCCACATGTCATTGTCATGAATGTGCGTGAAAGTGAGAGTGCGAGGTGCAGATGCGTGCATACGGGTGTGCACGTACACGTGTACGGGAGTAAGTGTGCGCCGTGCTTGTGTGTGTCATTTTGTGAGTGCACGTGTGTTTATGTGTGCGCGCGAGCGCGTATGTGTGGGCGTGCTTGTGTGGAATGTAAGAGCATGCATGCGCACACGCAACGCACACGAGGTCGTACGTGAAATCAACGTGCCCACAGAACAAAAACAGCACCCACTCATGCAGTCCCTCAACATTCGCCAGTGTTCGCTGCAATCGACCGTCGGCTTTGCATCTTCCCCCGCAATCGCAGCCTTCAATGTCTCCTCAACGCTCTGCTCAGAGACATCGCTCTGCGGTGGTTGTGGCGACGCACGTGGCGCACCCCCGCCTTCCACGCCCACTTCCTTAGACGACGCTGCTTCGGCGACGGGCGCTGCTGCCTTCGACCCACGCCACCATGCGCGCAAGGCGCTCAAACGCCCCTCTTTGCTGTCCTCCGCCATGGAAAAAAAAAAAAAACAAAAAAACGGAGGCAACGAGGCGTGCGCGTCTCGTATCGGTTTTTCTCGGCGGCCGACTTGCCGATGAAGAACGCAGGGTTAGGGTTAGAGTTAGTAACACGTGTTACAGCGAACCGAAAACCGTTGCCTATTGTTTTCCATAGGAACTCGCTTGTTCAGCCGCCGAGTCGGCACTTGAACGCTCCGCTGTAAGTGTGCGTTTCGTCGCTTTCCGTAAACATGCTTGCCGTCGGAACTGACCACAGGACCGGCCCAGCCAGCAAACTTTTTGAATAAAGATTGCCATAACAACATGTTGCAGTTTCGTTTATCCATAAGGGGGTGCAGCCACACTACGAATCAGCGAGCGCACTCGAGTAATTGGCGGCAATGTCGTAATAGTGCTCCACACGGTGCTTTCGGAGCTGCTCGCGGGCCAACTCGACCGTCGGGCACAGCTTGAAGCGCCAGTCGCGGAATGAGCGCTCCTTCACACTTCCCTGCGCACACGGACAACAGCACACAGGGAAGTTAGCGCCTAGCCCGAAAAGTAAGCCCCATACTTGTAACATACTGTCAGTTGAAAGGAACAGTGGAAGAACGTAACGTACCTCCCACACGAGAGCGCACTCGTTTCGCCGCGGGGCAGTGCCTCCGGCAGCGCCATCGTCGTCGTCGTTGTCGTCGTCCCACTTGATTCGCTGGAGCATAAGGCGCTTGAACTTCTTCATCGCCTTGGGACCTGCGTGGAAGAAAGGAGGTTTAAGGACTCTTAAATCAGCAACACAAAACCCACACACACACACACACAGACACACACACACACACGCACGCACACAGCCACAGAACATGCACGAATCCGCTAAATCCGCTCTCACGCTCTCACACAAACATAGCCATGCACAGCTGCGTGCACACACACGCGCGCGCAGTCGCCCGTACTGAGCGCACCCACCGCCCTCGACCACGACAATGCTAAAGTCGTCGCTGAGCACCGTAATCCCCGTCATCTGGAGCTCCTGTGCGTTCATATCGACCTTGAACTTGCGCTGCGGATGCCGCAAGTCGTTCACCCTGCATCGGATATGTGAGACCAGTGTCAGGACGGGAAAGAGTGCGACACGCAGACGTCGATCGTGCCACACAAATGCATACACCCATCTGACTGCAATAGCGCACGCCGAGAGAGCACGCACCTAAACACGCAGACGCGCGCCTCGAGCGACGTGTCCTCCGTGAGCTTCTTCAGTTTCTTCGCGCGGCGCTCCTCCGGCGTAAGCTGCCGCGCCAAGTTGGCCTGCTCGTGCTCCTTCCTTCGCTTCTCCATCTGCGCGCGCACTTCCGCCTCGATCTTCGTGGGGTCCTGGACGGCCTCCTGTCCGTACACGCGCATCATGTTCGACAGCTTGACCTTGGTCTCCGGCGCGGGCGCGAGGCCCATCTGGATCTTCTCCTGCAGCTCCTTCTCCGCCGCGCGTCGCCGCTGCGCGCGCAGCTTCTTCCGCTCCTTCTTCGTGAGCATGACGGGCACCACGGGGGCCACCGCCGGTTCGTTGGGCGGGTTGATTTCCACCGGGTGCTCGACGAGGTTCGTGATCATGGGGAATTTGGCCTTCGGGTCGTTCCCATCGACCGCCGGCAGATCGTACGAGTTGCCAGGCAAAAGCGGCGCGTCCCACCACTCAACGTCGGGGACTTCCTCGGCGACGGGGTCGGCGACAACGGCCGCGGATGCCGCCGTGCGCGTGGCCTCGAGCCCGCTCTTTTTGGCGGCGTCGGCAATCTCGTGCTGCAGTCGCTCGAGCTGCGCCTTTGCGCGGATGCGGTGCGCCTGCTGCTCAAACTTGCCCTTGTCGTGGAACTTGAGCCCCCGTTGCTTTCGCAGCGAGCGATCGGCAGCCTTCAAGCTCGGATCAAAGTACGGGTTCACCTTGACTTCGGGCTCCTCCTTCACTTTGGCGCGCTTGACGTCCTCGCGGTCCTGCCCATCCTCCAGCGCGCGCCTGTTCGCAATGAGCTGCGGCACAAACTTCGGCACCGAAAGCACGTTGCCGGCCGCGTCCACGATGCGCCCTTGTGCGTCCAACAACACGGGACCGGTCCGTCGCTGCGCCTCCATCGCCAAGCTCTGTTGGTAGTGCTGTTGATACTGCATCTGCTGCTGCTGTTGTGCCGCTGCCGCCGCACGCGCCGCCGCAAGCGCCGCAGTCACCAACGCAGGCGACGGGATGGCCGCCGCAGGTGCAGGTGCCGCCGGGGGGACGGCTGCGACTGTCGCTGGTGCGCCGGGCTCGGCAGGCTGCTTATGTTGAGATAGGGCGAACCGCGCGCGTTCGAGTGCAAGCGCCTTTGCCTTCGCAAGGGCATCTGCGACGGCGCTCGCCGCGGGAATCCCGCTCATTTTCGGTGGCGCGCCGGCGCCGAAGCGGCGCAACGAGCGCCAAGAGTGGCGTAAACGTAGAGAGAGATGGACGTCCGACTGACCCGCGTGGGTAACTCAAGAGGACGCAGTTGAGAGAGAAAGAGAGTACGCACACTGCACACAGACGCACAGTTACGGGGAGATGCGCATGCAAAACGATGCGAAAGTACCACACATGCCGATTTTTAAAGTAAGAGGCAAAAAACGGAAAACAGCTGCGTGAGCGTGCCGTGTGTGTGCGTTTTCCGACGGATCGAATTGTTACGACGGCACGGAAAATTTATTTCGCGCCAACCGAAACACGGAATTCAAAACGGCCATCGAACTGAACGCGACAGCGACTACTGTGTGCGGGGCCGCGGCACGTGAAAAGCCTGTCGCTTTGCATGGCCCATGTCGTCGTGTGGTCGCGAACGCTCTTGAGACTTTTGAACAACTGACGTAAACGCACGGACTTTGCGCGTCGGCGCTGGAATGGCGACGGTGGCATCCATCGCCGTGCCGTCGTTGGCATCAACTTCTCATCGCCACACACTTCCCCCGTGGGCGACAGAGCGCGCACATCTCTCTCGCGACTATGTTAGCCGAGGGACCAAAGCGGACAACCGCGCGCCGCTCGGGTCGCTCCCACTGCATCTGCAGGAGAGTGCCATGGCGGAGGATCTCCTCGCCGTCATGATTGTGGGTCCACGCACAGCTCGTGTTAATGTCGCTCATTATGGCCTCTTTAATGGAGTCGGAAACGTGTTATGTTCACTCGTGCTGTGGGTCTCGTTAGAGTTGCCGTTGTGTGAATTCGCATCTATCTCCAGATGCATTTTTTTGCTCACACACGTCACCGCAGGGTATCGAGGGCCGTTACATTCGCGCGAAGGCGACGGCCGCACCGTCCGCGTCCATTCCGAACCTACCCACGCGCGAGTTTTACGTCGACGGCGAGCTCGACCCCTCGCTCCACGAGCTTGTTGGGCGCATCCTCGAGATTTGCGCGTCGTATTCGACCGTTAGCTCGTTCGTGCAGCGCGGCATTCCGTTTGAGGCCGGCCTCGTCGTTCACGCCTTTTGTGCGGCGCTCAGGACGCTGCTAAAGGTGCGCTCTCTCACGGCCACGTATCCACGCGCGTACCCACACGCGCGCACGCACACGCCCTCACACACATCCATCAACTGCTGTCGTCATGCTTCAACCAGCTCCATGAAGGGGATCCGCAACTCATTCGCTCAGTCTCTCGAATGCAGGAGTACTACGTCTTTGTGTGCCAGCTGGAGCAGCAGTTCTCCGAGGGCAAGCTGACCCTGCAGCGCCTGTGGTACTACATTCAGCCGCCCCTTCGCACGATCGGCGCACTCGATGCGATCACGTCCGCAATCCTCGAGCAGCGGTGTCGCGGCGCACAGGTCCTCTCTCTTCTGCACCAGCAGGCCGCGCTCATCTCAAGGCGAGTACGCACAAACAAACGGTCGCTTGTGTGCACGTAATGTGAATGGTTTGTTTTTGTGTGGCGGAGATTTATGAATTGTGTGTGAGAGTGACCGGTCTGCTGTGTTCATGTCCGCGTCTCGTGACGATACGAACGCACAAAGCCGCGGAAGGGCTGACTCTGCTTGCGAGCGTGGCTCAACTGCTGCGCATATGCATATCCAGTGTTCGGTTATCGCTGACTGTCCCGTTGCGACGCTTGGGCAGCGAGGGCAAGGGGCGCGACTTGTGTCTCTTCCTCATTCGATCGGCGTCCGAGCCGTTCTTTGCGATGTTGCGCGCGTGGGTGCTCCGCGGCGAAGTGGAGGATCCCCACGGCGAGTTTCTCGTCGAGGAAATGACGCCCGAGCAGGCGAGGAAGGAGCTCGAGAAGACGGACCACGCGGGAAATTTCGACCCGCGGTGGGCGGGGCGTTACAGGTGGGTTGGCCTGCGACTGGGCACTTTGTTTCGTCGCTGTTTGGAGGGCGTACGTTCTCGAAGTTTCTCGATGCGGATTGCGCATCCACGCACGAGCTTGCATGCACGCACACGCGAGTAGTTTGCACATGCGACGCGCTTACTTGTTAAATCGTTCACAACCATTGATGCGATCTGCATTTCTGTTTCGCACGCAGGATCGTGGAATCTCGAGTCCCTTCTTTTCTCCGTCCCGTCGTCCAGCAAATTCTCGACAGCGGGCGCTACATTAATGCCGTTGGAAGCGCCGTTGCAGCCGCGTCGCCCGTCCCAAAGGAGACGGAGGAAGCGATTGCGTACTCTACGCGAGAGAGGGATTACTGCGACGCGATTGAGAAGGCGCACGGTCGCGCGAGTGCCGTGTTGCTTCAGCTGCTCTCGCGGGAACACCGGCTGATGGACCGCGTGCGATGCCTCCGCCGGTACTTTCTCCTCGAACAGGGCGACTTCGTCATGTGAGTGTACCTTGGGCGAGTGCTCATTATTAGTCTTTCCATTTTTTTGTTTTTATTATTTTATTTTTTTTTATTGTTTTGAACCGTGGCGTTCGGCTGTGCTGGGGCAGGTGGACGTGACTGATTGTGCTTGTTCTCAAGCATTGTTGATCGACTTGGGAGTGTAGGCGCACACACGTCTCCCATATTGCCTTCCAGCACACTTACTTACGCACATGCCGTTCGGCGCCGCAGCCACTTCATGGACCTTGCCTTTGACGAGCTTCTTCGCAAGAAGGCGGCGGACTGCTCGATGCAGCGGTTGGAGGCGCTGATGGAGCTGTCCGTGCGCACGTCCACCGCAAACATCGACCCGTTCAAGGACCTCCTCAAGTGCGACCTCCTCCCGCTCAACCTCGTCCAGCAGGTGTGTGCTATGGCCGATTGCATGCATGAATTTTTGTGCGTGTGCGTGGTGCGTGTGTGTTGTGTGTGTGTGTGTGTGTGTGTGTGTGTGTGTGTGTGTGTGTGTGTGTGTGTGTGTGTGTG
>CALSCQ010000092.1:1411-19573 GCA_943704525.1 Pigoraptor vietnamica
GCACTGGCCGTTGCCGGACTTGCCTTCGTCGCACGTCCCATGCACGCACGTGCACGGTTGGCAGTCTGCGCCGTAATGCCCAGCGCTGCACTCGTCGCAGGCCGCCCCGGTGAACCCGGTGGCGCAAGTCGTGCAACCGCCCCCAGCGTTCCAGCCAGCCCCGCACGTGTCGCAGACCGCCCCCGTCCATCCGCCCGCGCAATTGCACGTTCCGGTTCCCGCCTTGCCCGAGTCGCAGGTGCCGCCGTTCTGACATGTGGGGCACGTGCTCGCGCACGACGCACCGTAGTGGGTGGAGTCGCACGTATTGCAGTCGGCGTCGTTCGTCCAGCCCGCGCTGCAAACCGAGCACGTGGCGCCGCTCCAGCCAGTCCCATCGGGGCACTCGCACCCGGTGCCCGTCTTCCCGTTGTCGCACGTCCCGTGCACACAGTTGCATGCCGATCCGCACGTGCTGCCGTAGTGGTTAAGGTCGCACTCGGCGCAGTCAAACGCCTCGTTCCACCCGGCTGTGCACGTTTCGCACGACGCCCCCGTCCAGCCCGAGTCCGCCGTGCAGGTACAGGCGCCAGTGCCGGATATCCCGTCGTCGCAGTCCCCGTGCTCGCAACTGCACGTGAACGCACAGCCTGCCCCGTAATTCCCGTCGGCGCAGTCGTTGCAGCCCGCGCCCGCGCCGTTCCATTTCGTGTCGCACGTCTCGCAGTGCGTGCCCGTCCACCCAGTCGCAGCCGGGCACGTGCACGCGCCAGTGCCGCTAATGCCCTCGTCGCACGTCGCGCCGTTCTGGCACGCGCACGCCGTGCACGACGACCCGAAGCGGCCGGCGACACACGCGTTGCAATTCGTGTCTTCAAAGCCGTCCGGGCAGTCGGCGCACGTGGTGCCCGTCCAGTGGTTTGCGCACGTGCAGGCGCCGGTGCCCGCAAAGCCCTGGTCGCACGTCCCGTGCACGCACGTGCACGCGTCGCACAACGGACCGTAGTGGCCCAAAGCACACGCATCGCAGTCGGTCCCCTGCCAGTTGGGGGGGCACGTATCGCAGTTCAAGCCAGTCCAGCCGCTGTTCGGCGTGCAGCCGCCAGTGCACTGGCCGTTGCCGGACTTGCCTTCGTCGCACGTCCCATGCACGCACGTGCACGGTTGGCAGTCTGCGCCGTAATGCCCAGCGCTGCACTCGTCGCAGGCCGCCCCGGTGAACCCGGTGGCGCAAGTCGTGCAACCGCCCCCAGCGTTCCAGCCAGCCCCGCACGTGTCGCAGACCGCCCCCGTCCATCCGCCCGCGCAATTGCACGTTCCGGTTCCCGCCTTGCCCGAGTCGCAGGTGCCGCCGTTCTGACATGTGGGGCACGTGCTCGCGCACGACGCACCGTAGTGGGTGGAGTCGCACGTATTGCAGTCGGCGTCGTTCGTCCAGCCCGCGCTGCAAACCGAGCACGTGGCGCCGCTCCAGCCAGTCCCATCGGGGCACTCGCACCCGGTGCCCGTCTTCCCGCTGTCGCACGTCCCGTGCACACAGTTGCATGCCGATCCGCACGTGCCGCCGTAGTGGTTGTTGTCGCAGTCGGTGCAGCCGCCCGCCTCGTCCCACCCGGCGGTGCACGTTTCGCACGACGCCCCCGTCCAGCCCGAGTCCGCAGTGCAGGTACAGGCGCCAGTGCCGGATACCCCGTCGTCGCAGTCCCCGTGCACGCAACTGCACGTGCTCGCGCAGCTTGCCCCGTAATTCCCGTCGGCGCAGTCGTTGCAGCCCGCGCCCGCGCCGTTCCATTTCGTGTCGCACGTCTCGCAGTGCGTGCCCGTCCACCCAGTCGCAGCCGGGCACGTGCACGCGCCGGTGCCGCTAACTCCCCCGTCGCACGTCGCGCCGTTCTGGCACGCGCACGTCCCCGCGCACGCCGCGCCATACTTGCCTGCGACGCAGTTGTCGCAGTTCGTGCCCGTCCACCCCGACTTGCATGTGCAAGCGCCCGTGCCCGTGATGCCCGACGACGCCGACGCCGTGCCATCGGCAAAGCACGTGAGCAGCTGGCAAGACGACCCGTAGCGGCCAGCCTTGCACGCGCCGCACACGCTGCCCGCGTACCCCGTTTGGCACTCGCACGAGCCCGTCTGTGCGCGCCCTTCGTCGCACACACCATCGTGCAGGCACCCGCACGGCGTGCAGTTCTCGCCGTAGTGCCCCGCAGCGCACTCGTCGCAGCGCGACCCCGTAAAGCCCGACTTGCACGAGCACACGCCAGTGTCGCTGTTGCAAGCGTTCATGCCCGTTTCGTCGCAGTCGCACGCCACGCAGTTCGCACCGTGGTGTCCCGCCGCGCACGAGTCGCAATTAGTGCCCGCGTACCCGTCCTTGCAAACGCAGCCAGTCCCAGAAATGCCGCTGTCGCAGTGGTCCGTCCCGTCGCCCGAGCACGCAGAGCACGAACCCGAGCACGTCGAGCCATACTTGCCCGCCACGCAGGCGTTGCAGGTTGCGCCCTCAAAGTTGGCGGCGCACGTGCACGTGCCGTCATTCGTGATGCCTTCGTTGCATGTGCCTCCGTTGGCGCAAGAACACTGCGTGCACGCCGCCCCATAGCGACCGGCCGCGCACGCATTGCAGGACGCCCCAGTAAATCCCTCGGCGCACGCGCACTGCCCGTCGCCCGCCGTTCCATCAGCGCACGTCGCCCCATTCTGGCAGTCGCACACGCCATCGCACTCCGTGCCGTAGTGGTTCGCGGCGCAAGAAGTGCAGTTCGCGCCGGCCCACTGGGTCGGGCACGTGCATGCGCCACTGCCAGTCACCGTGTCCGCGCACGTGCCGCCGTTCATGCATGTGCATGCGGCGCACGAGGCGCCGTAATAGAGGTCCTTGCATGCGCTGCAGCCCGTGCCGGTCGACCCGGCGTGGCAGAAGCACGACTTGCACGTGAGACGCACGCACCGTGCGCCCCCCGCCGCGGCGCACTGGTTCCCCTGGCTGCCCGCATTGTTTGACAGGTCGCTGGAGAATAAAAAGAAATTCAGAGCGTCAGCACTGGTAGCTGTCCCCTGCTGGCCAAGACAAGCCGTTCAACCTCAAAGTAAGAGCATTTCACCCTCGCGGCACTCACACTACGGAAGTGGACGGCAGTTTGTCGAAAATCGTGCTCGGAATTGTGGTGAGCGAGTTGCGATCCAGGTTGCTGCGCAGTGGGCACTGGTGAGATCCTTCGGCAAGTGACAGCAGACATTTTCAAAAACTCGCCACACGAGGTATCAATGAACGCGTGTCAGTGTGGAGGGGATGCGCACATTTGTGTTTGTGTGTTTGTGTATTTGTGTGTGTGAGTGTGTGTGTGGTGTGTGTGGTATGTGTGTGTGGTATGTGCGTGTGGTGTGTGTGTGTTGTGTGTGTGTGTGTTGTCTGTTGTCTTGTGTTGTGTGTGTGTGCGTGTGTGTGTGTGTGTGTGTGTGTGTGTGTGTGCGTGTGTGTGTCACACGGTCAGATGGCGCGCCACCACTTACAGCAGACCGAGCGAGGTCGTCGTGGTGAAGAGACCGGCCGGGAGGGACGTGATAAGGTTGTTCGACAGCGACCTGCGAGCGCCAGCAAGCGACCATGGCATTAGAACAGAAGCGACCCCCGAGTTCATGCACACCAAACAAGCTTGTGCCTACAGGGTTCGGTGAGGAGAGCGAATTGGACCGGGACATAAGGACGAACACCCATTGGCATTCTGAAGCACTCACAGAGAGGCCAGTGCAGTCGTGTGCGTGAACAGCGACGCCGGCAGCGTGGGAAGCTTGTTTTTCGAAAAGTCGCTGCGAGAAAACAATAAAAATAGATCGTCGAGTGAGAAACCTCTCTGTCCACCGCAACGCACGCACACGCATAGAGGTGCATCGCACACTCGCTATTCACACGTTCACTCCCACGCACAACATATTCGCGAGCATTCCAAGCACACACACAAGCATATGCGCACGCCGCCGAAAAGCAAGAAAAAAACGGTGACAATGCATCCATTTCAAAGCAGGTTTGGCACAAGCCACTCACACTTCGGTGAGGGACGTGGTGGCGTCCAAAAGACCGCTGGGAATCGACGTGATCCTGTTTGACGACAGATCGCTGCGGGCGGAGATGCAGAGCACACCAAATCAGTGGGCGTCATCATACAGACACACCCAGTCGAGTCAGTTGATAGCGTTGCACTATAACCGCAATGGCGCGGTCCGCCTTACAGTTTCGTGAGCTTGTCGTTGTTCGCCAGCAGAGCAGCCGGGACGGTCGTGAGCAAATTTGAAGTCAAATAGCTGGGAAGGGATGGCACGCGTGAGACATCCAAAAGGGGAGACGCCGCAAAGAGCCGGGCAGCTTGCGGCGAAATGGCAAGACAAACTCACAGCTTCGTGAGCTTCGTCGTAGGGTTGAAGAGGGTTGCCGGAAGACCGGCGAAATTGAGGCGGTTCGATCGCAAGGAACTGCGTCGAGGTACGCAAGTGCATATAGTGAGCACGTGGGATTACAACAGGAAGGAACGACTGAGAGCAGGCCACTCCACTCACATCGTGTCAAGGTTAGTGGCGCCGGTAAACGCGTTCGAGGGAAGGCTCGAAATGCGCGTGCTGTCAATGGAGCTGCAATGGCAAGCCAGATTGAAAAGGTTATCGCACCGCATCCACCGGGCCGGCAATGGCTCGCCAACAACGACTTACCACGTCAACAACAACAACAACAACAACAACAACAACCACAACCTCAGAGAAAAACAGCGACGACGACGACGACGACGACCAGAAACTTAATACCACTGCAACACTTTCTACATCAACGACTACGAGAGCAACCGGCAGCTACATGTACACGTGGCACCACGGCAAAAGTAACAGCAACCCACAGGGTCTGCAGCTGCGTGCACGTCGCGAGGAATCCGCCGGGAATCGATACAAACTGGTTGCTCGACAGGTCACTGCGAGTGCAAAGACAGCGACGTCAGCCGTTGCAGCTCGTGAATGGCCCGGCCCAGTCACGGGCCGCAAAGGGCCCTCAGCGATGCCCCGCCCCCTCACAACTGGAAACAGGCGCGCACGTGCACATGCAACCCACAGTTCGATGAGCTTCGTCTGGGCCGCAAACGAGTCGGCGAGAATGGTTTCCATATCATTGTTGTCGAGAAACCTGCATTGAACGTGACCAGCGAATGAGCTGAATAACAAGTGGGCGCCGCAGTTGTGCGCACACTCACAGCGACGTCAGCTCGGTCTGTGCAGTCAACAGGCCCGTGCGAATGATCCCGATGCTGTTCAATGTCAGATACCTGCACGGCGTTCGATTAGACGGCGAATGCAAACGGAATACGTTCACAGCAAGGAAGAGCGCGTTTGTGGGCCGAGGCAGTCAGTTGAAGGAAGCGTGGTGGCAATGAAAGCACGGAATTCTGCCACCCGCTACACACGCCTGGCATGCAGCTATGCAGCGCCCGTGTCACTTGCATGCGGCCACAACACCAACACTCACAGCTCCTTGAGGCCAGTCAGCGGGGCAAGCGCGGCGGCCTTGAGGTCATCATCGGCGGGATCGCCAATGTTTGAGATGAAAATTAGGTTGCCCGTGAGGTCCCTGCACTCGACAACGCGTAATATGCGCGGTAACGGGTCAGCGACTGAACGAGGCGAGCTTCAGCAGCTCGTGCCCGACTGAACGGCACGGCCGTTCAGCCCCGGTGTCGTTACTGAAGTGCGACATAGTGCGCAGGATGCCAGAGCCATGGCACCGACACAACCCACAGTGTTTCCAGATTGGTAAGCCCAGAGAAGACGTCGTCGGTGAATTGCGAAAGGCTGTTCCCCGAGAGATCCCTGCAAATGTTGAAAAACAATGGCATTAGGAAGGTCCCTTGCGCCCCATCAAGCCCAGACCGCGCTCACTCACAGGTACTTGAGGTCCGTCAGATCGCCGAAAACGTTGTTACTAATCGTCTCAATGCCAAGGTTGGCCCAGTTCCTGCGAACAAGGGCACCGTCAGCGCACTCCCACGCACACCGATGGGCGCGGCGCGGCAAAAGCCCTGCACACTTACAGGTACTCAATCGACGTGTCGCTGAACGCGCACGAGGCGACGACCGTATCCGAATCCGTGCACGTGCAATCGGTAGGGCAGCCAGCGCGCACGCCGCTTGCAAAGAGGATGCATGCGGCAAGTGCGCACAGCGCCACCGTGCGCGCCCGCGCAGCGCGCGCCATGGTCGCCCAAAGTCAACGAAAAGACCACCTCAAAACGCTATGCTGCAAACAGCTCGCGACGGGAACACGAATGACTAACAACCCGCGCGCCAGTGCCGGATGCCAAACGCTTTTCTGCGGCAACATCCGACGCTTGAAGGGGGGAGAGGGGAGGCGGGGAAAGGGTACTTGCCGATGGGCGTTGGCTCTCGGGAATAATTTCCATTTCCATACGCAGCCCATACTCACACTGCGATCGCGGCCTAAAAAGGCAGGTCCCCAGTCGAGGGAGCCCCGCCCTCCGGGTCGTAATTTGAAAATCGCCAATAGAACGCACAAAAACGTCCGACTTCAAATTAAATCACCCGTCTTTTCTGCAATTGGAAACTTGCGGTTGTTCCGAACGTTACAACTCGCGCGCCCACCTTTTTTAGTCTTTTTCGATGACAACATTTTTGCGTCAGATCCCAAACCGCTCCGGCCTGCAGTTCCGGGACCCCGGGCCGACCCCGAGACAACTTCGATGATGTCGTTCGTGGTAAAAAGATTATTATTATTGTTACAAAGTCGGTCTCGCATAGCAAAAAAAAAAAAAGGCAAGGCGGAACGGTACAAAGACTGACATTGACAGTGCGTGCTGCGCAACGGCTGTGCAGCGCGGAGCCCGCGTGTGCCGATAGAGCTCACGCCTCGGCGATGAGTCAGCACAGTTTCGTTACTTACGGACAGCTGAAGTCTGTGCGCGTCAAAGTGATTCATTTTGAATCGTGCGCCGGCGGCAGTTTCACGAGCCCCTGCGAGCGAAGCCACTCGATCGTGTTGCGCACGGCGTCATCAAAGGGCAGCGGGCGCCACTCGAGTTGCTCGGCGGCCTTGCCGTAGTTTGGCCGTCCCTGATGCGTCAGCCCGTACAGCACAGACGCGGGAATCAGCGGCGGCTTGCCGGTCACGCACGACACCCAGCCGCCGAGCACGCTGACGCCCTTCGCCACCACGTACGGCATCACGGGCGGCTGCTGGATGGCGGGCTCGTGCCGCCGCATCGTCGCGACAATGTCCGCGAGCGAGTGGTAGCTTTCCGCGCACAGAAAATGGGCGTCGTTCTGGATTGCGCCGTTGCGCAGCTTCCGCTCGGCCGCCACGTGCATCGCGCCGCAGTCGTCGCTGTAGACCATCGAATAGCCGCCCGCCAGCAGCATTGGAATGGCGCCCGCGGCCACGTCGACGAAGAACTGGTTCATGGTGGGCGTCGCGAGGGAACCGGGGCCAAACACGGCGGCCGGGTGGATGTGCGCCGTGCGAATGCCGCCGTCGCTCAGCCGAGCGGCGTACGACTGCACGAGGCACTGCGCGTCCACCTTGGACTGCTGGTAGGGCGTCGCCATCGCAGTGCCCGCGGGGACAAGCTCGCTCTCGTCAAACGGCTGGTCCACGGAAAACTTGAGCGTGTCCATCGTCGATGTGAAGATGATGCGCTCCACGGGCACTCCGCGGCCCCCCTCGCGCACGGCCGAATTGTGCGCGAGCGCAGCCTCCATGAGCAGCCGCGTGCCCTCGACATTCACGCGGCGGAAGGCGTCCGGGTCGGGGTTCCAGTGCTCAGGGATGCCCGCTGCAAACGACGTAGAGAGCGTCAGTGGGTGCACGCATGCTTTGTGTTTGATGCTGTGTGTGTGTGTACGCGAATCGTAAGCTCAGCAACGCAACGAGCAGTGGGCGAACAGCGATGGCCTTCTTGGAGGAATTCTGTGAAAAATGGAAAGGGCACAAGCTGCTCACCCGCGTGGTATATCACGTGCTGCCCGTCCACCGCCCGCTGCAGCGACGCCGCGACCGTGATATCGCCCTCGACAATGTCAAACAGGACGTCCTTTTGCGCCGCATAACGCGCAATCACATTCTTCTCGGCCTTTGCGCGATCGCGCACAAGCAGGCGAATGCGGTACTCTCCCGCAGCGACGAGGGCGTGCACTATGCTGGACCCCACGAGGCCCGTGCTCCCCGTCACAAGCGCATTAAGCGACGGTGCCATTCTGAAGCAACGAAGAGAAGGTGGGACAAATGCATTCGAAGTTCAAATCGCACCGCTGGAAAGAGAGGAGGGAGAGGGAGTATGTGCCTGTGTGCATGCGCGTGTGTGCGTGTTGGAAATTTGCCGGTTTCTGGCGGAACAAAAACAGCCAATGACACGCGAGGAATTGTCACGTGATCATCGCACGATGACGTCACGGTGTATCGTCGTCGTAGTTTGGCTTGAAGCATAGTAGTGTTCAGGAGTTCTGCATCGCGTGGTCGTACCCTCAATAGCCCCTCTGCGTGCGCTTCCGTTGTATCGTTCACTCGCTGCCTACAACGGCGGCGAATCCAGGGTGTGCGGCTCGCCGTCCACACAGCAGTTTCCCCTTACGACGGCTATCTTCTGCTGGACCCATACTAGTGAGCCTCACGCTTGTGCGTCCTCCGCGAGCACTTGCACAAGGTCGTGGTCGTTGCTTGTACACCTCAATAGCAGACGACATGCGACGGGCGACGCGGTGAGTAAACTGCATCCGCACCGGCGGCTGAAGACAGTTTCACCCCTCCGACTCATTGGTCTGACTACTCGCGTCCGTCACGGTGTGCGATGGGTGCTGTCACACTTTACTCCAGGTGACAAGGAGGGAAGTACCACTCGCGCGGCACGGTGTGCGATGGGCGCCTGCTGTGCACTTTACGCCCTTGGCAGGCGTGTCAGCACGGCGGCGGCAATGAACGAACCACGACGCGCCAAAGTCGCACGCGATGCCCTGTCCCATGAGTGAGCTGCGCAGTCAGCGAGCAGTCAGTTCCCGCACTGCGCCGCAGAGGGAGAAGAGAACTCGCGCCACATCGAGCAACGGAGTGCACCGCTGAACCACAGGCTGAGGCAAGAACTGAAGCTCTTGAGCTACAACTGTGAGTGACATGGCTGACGCTGGAGAGATGCAGCCAGTCTGACACCTGAAAACCCCTCTACTTGGCCGAGTCCTCGCCCATCGCCGGCCGTAAGTGCGGCCCGAGGTCTCTCGTCCCCCCCTTCTCAAGCGGCCCTCGCCATTGTTGCTGTTGCTGCGGCCGCGACGTATTTTCCCGCCAGTTTGGCGCACCACTGCCCGGCACTCCCGCGCTCTGTGCGGTGATGTCGTTGGCTGCGTCGGGTTCGACTCCGCCCACGGCGCCCGCAGCGACCCCGAGCCGCCCGCTCTCGAGGTTCTCCTCGTGCGTCTCCATGCCAGTAGCGACTTTACTCTCCGAGTCACGTGCTGCCGAAACTGTAGCGTGACTGATCGTGCTGGAGCCAGCCGCGCGGCTGACGGCTTGTAGAGCACCCAAGCAGACGCGTCGATGGCACGCAGGCCCTGAGGCTCACGCACCCTATTTTTGCTTGTGCGACAATGCAAAGCGTGACGGCGTTCCATGGATGCCGACCAGGTTACTACAAGCAGGTGTCTGGACACCCGTCTTGTTCGCAGCCCTGAGTTCAACATCTGCTCACACTGTGGCAAAATCAATCTCCATTTACTGCGACACAGCCCTCGGCGACAGTGCAGCTGCCAGCCGAATGGGCACAGCCACGGCGTGAATGGTATCGAACATCGTCGGTCGCAAGTTCGAGTCCCAATCAACGCAGGCTTCGCACGCACGGCAGATTAGCTTACTGCTGCTGCGCGCGCGACACCTGGTCGCGCCGCGTGACGGGCGTGAAGTCCCTGTCGGGCATTTCAATACCGGCGGCCTCCAGCGCCTGCTGCGTACGGGTCTGGTTGTCGCCCCACCCGTACGTGTTCGACACTCTGCGTTGTTGTCAGTGTCATTCAGATTGTATATACAATACGGGCGAGCACAGCCGGCAGTAAGACCACGACTATGTGCATTTCCTCATCCCCGCAGGAGAACGCATGACATTCTGCACGCATCTGCACGCATACAATGGCACGATCGAAACGCGCGCGCACACACACACACACACATGAAATTCGACAGACAGCAAAGTGGTTCGTGCTTACTGAGTATACCCGCGCAACGCAAGTGCCTGGCAAATGAAACGCACCGGACGCTCTTCTTCCGCGCGCCGCCCGTCTGCAGCTTCTCGACTTCGCGGCGGGCGTTGATGTCGAGGGAGTCGTCCGGCAAAACGGGGTTGTGTGCACGCGCCTCGCTCCCACGGCCGCGTGGGGATCCCAGGCCCTGCGTGGGCTGCGTGTCGTCGGGCATGCGCGTAAACTCCATCTCTGCTCACGAGTGCAATACGGGAGTTGATGTTGTTGAGGGAACGAGAGCGTGCTTGTAGTTGGCAAGAATAGCGCGACAAGGTGAAGGGCCGTCGCAGTGGACGTCGCCGACAGTGTGCATTCTCCACGTGCCACTGCAGACACATTCCGCACATACCCGCGATTCCATAGAAAGTCGGGTTATATTACAAGCCCCCTTAAAGCGCATCAAAACGCACAAGACCATCGGGCACGCATTCGCGGTGGCAGGCGAGTGGCCGACACCCCCGCACACATGCCGACAGAAGGGGGGAAAGCGAACACACATAGCACGCAACGCCAGCACCCACGCGCAGCCGCAAACAACGCACAGCACAGACCACCGAAACTTGCGAACAAGGAGCCGACAGACAGTCTCAGCCGGTGAGGTTGTCCATGACCTTCGCAATGTCCGCGTCGTAGAGCGTCTTCGTGTCGACGGCAGCATCGAGGACGCCCGCGTCCACCAGCGTGCGCACGCACTCGGCAAGCATCGCCTCCGACAACTCCCCCTTCTTCGAGTAACGCAGCTGAGAAAACCACAGGCGCGCGTCGTCCAGCGTGTTGCCGAACGTGTTGGCCACGTAGCGCGCGGCGGCCTCGGCGTCCGCGGTGAAGAGGTCGCACGACTCGTAGATAGCTGCAGCGCAAGAGCGATGAGTCCACACACTCGCACGTATACACTCGTACGTATACATTATCCATGCATCAGTGTGCGAGCGACAAACAAAACAAAAAAGCACCGAGTGTAGTCACTGACGGAGGCAGCGCGACGTACCCTGGAGGGTGCGCTTGACGACGGCCTCGTCCATTTCGGAGCGTGCGGCGATGAGGAACGCGGGCCACGGCGTCGTGATCTCGCCAATGCGGCTCACCTCACGCGAGTCGAAGAAGGGCTGAGGTCACAGAGCGAGGGAAGGGCGCATCAGTTGTCATGCATGTGCGACACACGCGGTTGCGCGCGCATGCACGGCACATCGTGCGAGTGTTGGGTGGGTGCACACGCGCCAACGCACGTCAAGTGCGCAGCAGTGTGTGTGAGTGACAGCGCATATTCGCTATCGCGTGTGACAGCGAATGATTCTATCGCGTGTGACAGCGCAAGTTTCACTGTACGTCGTAGCATCGCAAGTTCGCTACCTTGGTGGTGAAGTGCTCCCAGAGGAAGGCCTTGACGCGGTCGCTGCGCGTGCCGTCCCGAAGACCCTTGAAGTTGTCGAGCACGAGAAAGGAGTTCGGCGTGCGCCACCCGTGCTGCCGCGCGAGCACGAACCTGCGACACACAGAAACCACGGTAAGAACCGCTGGCTAGGCACATCACCGTCAACGCACGTTCACTCAATCTGCAGTCGACGTGATACTGCAAGCGAGGCAAGTGCGTGCTGACACACGTGAGCGTACTAGTGTGACAAACATGTGTGGCGGCGTCTGTATGTGTGAGTGTGTGTGTGTGGTGTTCGTGTGTGTCTGTGTGCGTGCGCTGTGTCTGTGTGTGTATGTGAGTGTGTGTGCGCATGTGTGTATCTGCATGAACCCACGTCATGATGTGAGAGCCACTGCCGAGGCGGCTGATGCCAATGGGCGCGCCCTCGAGGTCATCGACGCTCGTCATCTTCGAATCGGGCGAAATGGCAATCGCCCACGTGAGGGGGGACGCCGTGTACGACGCCACGAGGCGGAAGGGCTTCGGGTCGCGCGCAATGCCTGGACGGCACAGCAGCGAAAACGAAGATCAGAGACCGACCACAGACGCACGTACACAAACGCATGGAGGTTGAGACAGCACTCTACTGCGGCTAACTGAGCCAACAGGCACTCGATACGATACGATCGCCAGGCGATCCCACAACGGACGGCACGCGCAGAACACAATACGCACTCGCAATGAGGCCTTCCGTCAGCGCAACGGCAATGTCGAGCGAGCCGTCCTTCAACTTCTTCGTCATCTGCGAAAGTGACGCAACCCACAGTCACACCACCGTTCAGTATGACGCCACCACGGCTCAGCCAGCCCACCTCGCCAGTGCCTCCAAAGCACTCGACAAACTCGAGGTCAATGCCATGCTTGGCGAAGATGCCCCGCTCCTTGCCAATCTTGAACGGCGAGTTGAAGTGCTCGGGCACACCGCCCACGACAACCTTGGCCAGCGGTTGCCCGTACTCCGCAGCGACGCACGAGTCCTCGACCATTCTCGCTGACAGGAGCGCACTTGCGGAGAGCTGCTGGGCGGAGACAGTTGAAGATCGCGCCCGTGGACAAGAGATGGAAGACGATCGACGCACAACCGCAATGTCACCGGAGACGAAAATGACGCAAGCGTGGGATGCGAGCACAGCGTAACACCTTAATGCGTACGAATGGAGTGTGCCAACACAGCGGCAACACGAGGAATGTGGGCGCCTTGCAGAGTGAAGGGACCTGTTCTGGCGACTTCTTTGTCTCGATGGAGTCGCTGAGTGCGTGTGTGTGTGTGAGTGTGCCAGCAGGCGTGAGGTGACCGGTCATTACTACCACGTGCCGGCACTCGCCAGCTAAAAATAGGCCGATTACGGCAATCACAATTTTTCCTCATTCTCGCTAGATTTATTACCCAATAAAATTCATTAGCGAAATCTCGCTTATTTATAACGATTTGATTTGATCCCGGATAACTCGGTGTCGTGGGGGAGTGGATCCTCCTGCCATCACCCACACACGCTCGGTAGCGACGCGCATCTCTTTTTACGACTTCGATAAAGGGCGTCCAACGCACACCCGCACACAGCGCAAGAGAGACAGAAAGGGGTCGTTGTGAGAATGGCGGTTCGTCAGATTGCGCGCAAGGCGTACGACTGGGCGGGCATTGCGTCGCGCGTTCCCGCGGACCTCCGCCCGGCCATCAACGACCTGCGTGCGCGCTACGAGCAGCTCCATGCCAAGTGCGTGCTTCTCTGTCCCATTTCTGTGTTTCTTTTGCGTCAACAGTTGCAGACGGCGTGATGTGGCTGTTTGTTTGTGGGGGTTGTGCATTACACATTGCGAAAGGTGCGCTTTGTGTGCTGTGTCGTTTTAATTTGTACGTGCTTATTTTCGAGCAACTTGTCGTTTGGCGTATATGTTAAAGGCGCGTGTTGCATGTCAATGTATGCGTTCGCCTGCTGTTTTTGGCGCGCGTATTTGCGTTGCCGTGGGCGTTGTGTTATCGTATTGTGCCCTGTGAGCGTGCCAGCATGTGCGACTTCAGCGCTCGTATTTGCTTTATCGTGCGCCTTGTGTGCTCGTATAGTGTGCCATGTGAGCGTGCCATCATGTACGACTTCAGCGCTCGTATTTGCTTTGCCGTGTGCGCCTTGTGCGCTCGTATAGTGTGCCGTGTGCCAACGTGCGCGTTCGCATGTGCGTGCAGGCTCGAGCAGACGCCCCAGGCCGAGTCGATCGACTGGGACTTTTACGCGTCCACGCTGGGCCCCGCGCGCAAGAACGTGGAGGAGATGAAGAAGGCGGTGGAGCAGACGAAGCTGCCGGACTTTGCCGAGTCGTTTTCGAAGCAGTCGGCCGAAATCGACAAGGCGGAGAAGGAGAGCGTGGGTGTCGCCGAGTCGCATTGCTGCGGGGAAAATGCACGCCCACGGCGTCTCTCTGTGCGATGCGCGCTGTTATGTTGTTTGCATTATTGCCGGCGGCCTTTGTGGCTCTCGACTGTGTCCATTTTGTCGGCTTTGTGCCTACGAGTTACGAGGCCGCCCCTTTGCCCGTCACGCCACGTACGCACATGCCGAACATTGGCGACAATCTCGCGCGAGCACGCTGCTGTGTTGCTTCCTTTTCACTCACGCGCACTGTGTGGCGCCGCAGACGCTCAAGGCAAAGTCGGTGATTCAGGACGCCACGCGGCGCATCGCTAAGCTGCGGGAACAGCTCGTGGCCATCGACAACATGAAGCCCGTCGACGAGCTCACGGTGCGTGTGCGCGTGTTGTGTGCTGCGTGCTCGAGTGGCACATGACGCGCTGCGTATGAGACAGACCTCTCACAACCCACTCGCGCGCACGTTCGTGGTCAACTGCCTCACGCACATCCCCACTCGTGCACGCAACCCTGAATGCCGGGGCGTCCATGCGAGACATGGCATTCACGCTCTTCTGTCATTGAGTCGATATGAAAATTGCCTATGATATGCGGCTGATGCGGCGTGGCTCTTGTTACGCAGGCGGAAGACCAGCTCGCGGCGCATCCCGAGTGGGCCAAGCAGATCCAGGCCGACTGGGACCGCTACATGTTCTTCGAGACGGACACGCTCAAGCCCGCGCAGAAGTGAGGGCGAGAGGGCGCTGTGGGCTGCCTTTGAGGCTTGCGTGGGGTTGAAAATGGACGCATCGGTGGCGCCTTTTGAGTGGAGCGGGCGACGTGCGTTGCGTCGTGCGCTCGCAGAGTGTGGAGGTGCCCGCGTGTCACGTGCGGGCCTGCACTCTAACATGGACTGGTTGTATTGAGAGTGTTGTTTGTAGTTGCGGCGTGCGCGTGCTCCAATCGCGTTTGTTGTGTGGCTGGCCCTTGTGGGCTGTGTGGGTGTCCCAGTGCATCCGTGCCGGTGACCCTATGATACTAAAGGAACGTAACAGAGTGTGTGGGCTATTGGCGTTTATGTTGTTCGGTGTACCTCTAAGAGCCGCTATGCGCCGCGATGGCCAGCCAAAAACCATTCCGACACTTCGAGAGCGAAACGGCCCAGTGTGCAGAGGGGTCGGGGCCGGCACGAACGGCCGCAAAGTTGCAACTGCGTGTCACGTGAACTATAGGCGGCTTTTGAGCGCGGCTGCAATGGGCCCCTTGGGCAATGTTCACATTCAGCCGGCTTGCCTGCTCTACCGCGGGCACTGGCGCCGGTAGAGCTGACGATGACACATTCTTCAGTGGCGCCGGCGTTGCAGCATTGATTCGGAGTGCGGCGGTGGACGAGGGCGGGCAAGAGTGGCTGGAGCAGAACAACGACGAGTTCAGCCGGTAAATGGCCCCGACGTGTCCGGTGCGCCGGCCGTCAGAGCCGGCTGGCCGTTGTTGACGGGCGTCACGCTGTCGGCCTTCGCGTGCAGGAGGATTTCCGCGATATTTGTGCGCTCCGATGGTTTGAGAAGGTGAGAATGCCATGGGTGGAACTGTGTGCGTATGTATGTCGGTAGAAGTGCACGTGTGCGTGTGCCGTGCGTGCTGAATCCACATTCCCAGTGATGGCGTTCCCATTCCCCCAGTGTACGGACACACAACACCCCGTATGCGACATGCACCCTGACAACACTCGGTATGCATACATCAAGCGGCATCACGAGCCCTGCCTGTGTTGTGTGTTTGTGTGTGTCTCTCGGGTGCGCTGTTGTGTTTTGTGTGAGTGCGTGTGTGGGTGTGCGTGGACCATTGTGCGCACGCTGGCGTTTTCCCTCTTAGGCGCCCTCAGTCCAGCATTCTCACTGGGGCAATACCACTAAGGTGCTCACCTCGATACCGATCTCACTAGCTGCACCGTGCCCTGGGACTCTCTCGGCGTCGCTCACGCCGTTGGCAATGCAGGCGTGTGACCAGGGCTGATTGGAAATGCCGTCGCTTTCCGCGGGGCGCCTTTCGAGGTGTGTGTTGTTACGTTCGCACCCTTCGCGCGCCCAATGCATCCTCGTCATCGCACTCGGTGTGGTAGCGGCCAGCGCGCACAACGATGGCGTCGTGGGTTCGAATCCCCTCCGCCGCGACGCACCTTCCGTGCGTTTTGTGGATGGGTGCGTGCCCAAGACAGTCGCTGCGACTGGCGCCATTGCGGCGGTGGCCGTGGGGCCGAGCGGGTACTCGCTGAGCGCGCGGTGAGTGAGAATTCGCGCACACACAAATGGGCTCCCAAAGCAATGCTGTGTTTTTTGCATTGAAGCTGTTTAGTGTACTCGAGTTGCACGCTCCGATGCATGAGGACACACGCACACACGCACACGCACACACACACACATACACACACATCCACACACGCAAACACACACACACGCACACGCACACGCACACGCAAACACACACACAAACGCACTAGCACACACGCACGCAAACACACACACAAACGCACTAGCACACACGCACGCAAACACACACATAAACGCACTAGCAGTCACACGCAAACACACACACACGCACACACACACACACACACACAAACGCACTAGCACACACACACGCAAACACACGCGCACACACACACACGCAAACACACACACACACACAAGCACACACAGGACGCATGCATGCTCGCTGTCTCGCGGCGTACACGTGGTGTTCCGTTGAAGAGCGGTCACAGTCAGAGCTGGCTTGTTGTGATTGTCCCATTTACGCACAAGATGGCATTGCCTTGCCTCACACGCCCACTCGCGACGCCCGTCAATCTCGCAACACGGCACACGTGCGATCGCAGCGCGCAGCACACTCACACGCGCCTCCCACCCACTCGCAGCCTCGTCGTCCAGCGACTATCCCCCTCCAACGAATCGCTCGTTCTCCAGGCACTCGCCGTGCCCGGCAGTGCATTGGCGTTCGACGGCGCTTCTCCGCAGTCCTTCGTCGCGTTCCCCTCGTTCTCGCTCGCCGCCCTCTTTGGTTCTGACGCCGCCGCCGTTACGCCACCTTTGTCGGGCAGTAACGCTGGGGCTCCCTTTCGCCTTGTGGTGGAGCACGGCGCATCGCTCGAGTTTGCAGCGCCTGCGGCGGACGTCACCCGGTCGTTCAACGTCACGTCCTCGCTCGCCCTTGCTGTGCCCCTCTCGTCACAGTACGCCGAGCGCGCGTCGTTTTCGGTACTTGTGCGCGGCGACGGCGGGTCGACGGAATCGGCGGTGCTGTTCCTTTCGAAGGACGCCGTGCTGTCCACGAAAGCGCAGAACTTCAGTTTTGTGGCGGCGTTCGACGGCGGTTTTCCGACGGCGACGGCCAATGTCACTCTGCGGTTGCCCGCGGGGGCGTATTCCGTCGTGTTGCTCGCAGCTGTGTCGAACACGACGACGGTGCTCTCACAGCGGTTGCTGGTGTATCCCGGTGGGTGCGACTGCTTGCGTGCACGCTGCGATGGAGCGAGCGGATGTATGGCACGTTGGACTGCTGCGACCACACGCACACACGCACATGACACGCACAGGGGCGCGCACACAGGCTGTCACTGTGGCACTGCTCTTAATCGCTCACTTATTACCATGCCTACATTGTGTCTGCCTGTGTGCGCACGCACTTCCCGTTGACACTCGTCGTCCCCCGTCCACAGCGACCGTCAACATCGGCGGCATTTTCGCGCGCAACGCCCTCAGCGGCTTTGGGGACAACGCGGAGGTCGGTGCGCGGATTGCCTGCGACATGATCAACGAGGACGCGACGCTCCTTCCTCACACGCGACTTGTGCTGTCGCCGCGGGTGCCGAGCGCATGCACGCGCATCTCTGGCGTGGACGCCATGCTCACGCTGCTTCAGCCGCAGAACGTGGGTTTCGGTTTGACGGAATTGCAAGTCGTGCGCTTGTGTGTGTGTGGGTGTGTGGGTGTGTGGGTGGGTGGATGTGGGTGGGGGGGGAGGTGGTGAGTGGGTGTGGGGGCGCGTGTGTGTGCGAGTGTGTGTGTGTGTGCGTATGTGCGTGTGTATGCGTGTGCGTGTGCATGTGCGTGTGCGTGTGTGTGTGTGTGTGTGTGCGTGTGTTCGTGAGTGTATGCTTGT
>CALSCQ010000096.1:0-20222 GCA_943704525.1 Pigoraptor vietnamica
CCCCCGGGAGGACGCACATACACCCTTTTTTTTTTCTACTGTTGCGTCCGTAACTGGAACAGTCGCTTCAAACAGCCTCTGTTTATATTCCACTGCTTGTCATTTTGCGAGCAAAGGGCGCAGGCCGGAAGGAGCGCGAACAGAGCCACCGTATTTTTGCCCACAAGAAGAGCCACTTTGCAGTCTCACGCGAAGACAAACGCCCCCGACTGCAGCCGCTCTTTGAGCCATCGTCCAAACGCGGGATTTTTCCGCACGAGACGATCGACAAACTCGTCCGTCGCACGCTTGATGGGAATGCGAAAGTCGATGGCCGCCTGGAGTGCCCCGCGAGCGCTGTCTTCGCACAAACGCTTCATGTCAAGCGGACGAATGACAAACTCGGCGCCGAGGCGCGCCTCTAGCTCGATGATGTGGTACGTGGTCGCGTTGATCCAAGAGCCGGCGCGAGACTCCGGAAAGGTTTCCAGTATGTCGCACGCAATGAGCTCAGGGACGATCCCAACGAGGCGCTCGAACCCGCCGTAGTCCTCAAGCCAGCACTCGAAAATGTCTGGTTCGTTTTGCTTGATCCATTGCACGAATTCAAGCCGGCCGGCGCACAACGCGCTGTCAACCGCACGAAAGTACTCCTCGAGGCGCCTGAAATCAGGGAGGTGCTCGACACGCTCGCGCACAAAGTGGAACAGCTCCCACCGCCGCGACTGGCATGCCAGAGAGAGCGACGCATGCAGACCGGGCACGCGACGGTCAATCATGTGCACCAGGCCAACGTGGCCCCCCCACACGGCCCGATCCAGCGCACTAGTGAGATCGAACAGCCCCTGGTGTGCGTTGTCGGCGCTCACATCGATCATGTACGACACGACGGCAGAGTGCCCGTCCTGCGCGGCCTTGTCGATAGCCTGCTTGATACGGTACTTCATGTCCACGCGCGACAGAATGCCGACGACGTCGAGGTGAGCGCACAGGTGGCGCAGGAGAGCCGCGTCGCCGGCCGATATGGCGCAGCAAAGCCACTTCATCGCGATGTCGTCCGCCTTGCATTGCGGCAAGTGTTGCGCGAAATCCCACGCAAAGTCCACGAACTCTGAAGAAAGCCGGGGGACTTCGCGCGACCAGCACATGCTCACAACTTTGTCTGCACCAAGATGCCCTTTAGAACGCATCCACTCGAGTGCCGCAACCGCGCGGAGGTCCCAAAGGACATCAACCACGGACAACAAGTCATCCCGTCCCATGCATGCAGCCACCTCTTTGGCCGCCTCGTGCTCGCCGTGCAGCAGGAGCTGGACAAGTTTCCCGCGTCCGCGCGCGGCGTCTTCGGCGGCGCGCTTAGCCTCCGCCCGCTTCGAACCGAGTGTCTGCAGTCGCGCAGGAAGGCCCGCACTGAACGTGGCACAACTCGCCACCGCGGTATCGTCCTGGTGGTCGCGCCCAACGGACGCTTGCGTGCACGCTGTGACGAGATCGAGCAGGACGCCAAAGTGCGCGTCGTCTGCGTCTTCCGCGGCATGCAAGAGCGCGTCGTCTGGGTCTTCCGCGGCACTATTACGACGGTACTCGTATATGGCCTCGATCACGGCCGCGAAATCGCCGCAGCCGTACGCGACAGGTATATCGAATGCGCTTCGAAAGCAGGCCTGCAGATAGCATTCCTCGAGAGGAGGGAGCAGCCGCAGGATGAGGTCCATTTCTCCACGACGGATGGCGCCGTTGATCGCAGCATAATGCTCGACGCACTCCGGCGCCATTTCCAGGAGAGCGAGCGCGTGCGCACGGGAAGGGTCACCCAACGCTACCGGCACGTCTTCTGTCGGCGCAGTCGGAGTCACATCGTGGATGCGGTTGCACATGATGAACACGTACACGTCCCAATTTCCGTACGGACCCTCCATCGGGACGTAGTCGTCATCATAACGCGCAGAGTCGCGTTCGTTACGACAGTACGACACGCGCCCCCGCTTGACCTCGTCCTCGTGAAGCAGCTCGACCAGCTCCAAGTGTCCGTTACGCGCGGCGCTGTAAATGTCCCAGTGCTGATAAGGACGGTACTTCGACAAGTCGCCCACGACGTACTTGTCGACGACACGGCGAAACCGCCCATTCAGGAAGTCGCGCAATGCCTTGCACGTCGCGCGCAGGTGGCCAATGTCCGTTTTCGTAAAGCAGCCCACCTCGATGAGACGCAAAAGCACCTCCTCCGAAATACGGTGGAGAAGCGGCGAGTAATCGTCGAGACGATCGTCCCCCATCGTCGCTGCCAACATAAGAAGGCGATGTGACCAAAGCAACGGACGGCGAGACAGCGTGAGAAGGGGACGGCGCGTGCGCCCGACGTAGAAGAGCGCCGACGCCGCGTGTGCGACAATGAAATATGGCGACGCCGCACAGTGAGAAATGGAAAGTCTTCGGAACCAAAGAAAGGGCGCGTGGGGTGGCACTGGCGTGTGCTGAGAGAGTGGTCAGGTGGATGCGGAAGTGGCAGGTGAGAGCGACGAAGGCCAGCCGCCGACAACCTCAACAATGTTTCCCGCCCAGCGACAAATGGAAAAGGCCGCGTTACCCAAAGAAGGGGCGCGTGGGGTGGCACTGGGGCGTGTGCTGAGATTGCGGTGGATGCGAATTGGCGGGTAAGAGCGACGATGACCTCATCAATTTTTCGCGCGCTTTTTTTTGCGTGTGTAACAGTTGGCAGCGAATCTGCTTATTCACAATATTCATTTCACAACAAAAATTATAGTCTCTAACTTACAGCAATACATATTGAACATCCACAAAAGCTGCTTTTTGGATGACGTCTGTGCATGTGACTCAAAGCGGAAAGTGCGTGCGCGCGCTCTCACGAACCCTTGAGCGGACCAACGGCGTCCACGCACGCAGCTGTGCTTTGTGTCTCGTGACGAGGACACAGACACGCAAACGTTCTACCTCTCAGCTGTATATTTGCCAAGGCGCTCACCACCGTGAATTGTTTACGAGTGTCTCGGCGTCAGCCATTTTGTCGAATTGGCTTTTCCGTCGACTTCGCATCTAGCGAAAATGCACGAGCACGCCACCCATCTCCTCTCGCGCATTCCGAGCGTGGACTCCACCGGTGCGGCGGGGTCACGTGGCCTCGTGCGCTGGACGGCCATGACGGATTTGACCAAGATCGAGTCGTCGTCGTACAGCGACAGCGGCGGCGGCACTCCTGCGTCAGACAGCGGCCGCAGCACACCCGCCATCATCTGCGTGAGCGAGTGGACAGGCGCAGAGGGGTTGCGACACCGACGATCTCGCCGCCGAACGCTGTCCTCGTCCTCGTCGGTTCCCTCTGTCGGCGCATCTGGCAAGCAGCCTCTTCACGTCGCGGACGCAGCGGCGGACTCCAACGGCGTCGCGCATCCCGTCTTCGCTTCGGGAAGAAGGATGATGTTCCGGCACGCGAGCGGCGAGGTGGGACTCAGCGTTGCGCTTGAGTCGCAAGGTTCTCTGCGGTCGCGCTCGCTGGTCCTTGTGCGTGCTTCCGTCGACACGAGGGCGCGCACGAGGAGGGCGTCTGCGGACGTTGCCTTTCTGGCGGACATTGCATCTTCTCAAGAAACGCTGGCGCTAAGACCCGGCAAGACGCGCTCGTCGTCGAATCTCCTTGCGCCTCCCATGTCTGCCATGTGATGTCGATCGCTTTGCTTTTTCCGCGCGTAGTCGTGGGTTCGCGTTTGTCGTTTTCTTTCACTGTTATTCTCTCTTTATGTGCGCCTGGTGCGCGCTGTGGCTTCTGTGGGCGTCTGGAACGCGCTGCCGCCGGAGGGATTAACAAACCCTTGTGTACTCGCTGATGAGGAGAGTGTGCGTGTGCGCAAGCTGAAGAGATTATGCTAGAAAGGCGATGGTGCAGCAGCAGACAGATGCGCTCAGGGAGATGAATTCAATGGGCATGCTACAATGAACCGCCGTGCACGCCGACGAAGGCACGCACGCACCACGCATTCAAAAACACAACGTTCGACGACGCGCAAATTGAGCGGAAACGAACAACAACGAGAGTGGGAGGGGGTCTTAAGGGATTACGCACGCACGCACGCAAACAGAGCGACAGACAAACGAGACGCACAACTGACGCAACGCAAACACGGCACACGAGCGCTCGCCATTCGCGGGGCGCGATGACCGTACTAACCAAGGGCACCCACGGATACGCTTACAGCAAGTACTCGCGCGTCGCCTTCTCAATTGGCTCCACGTAGCTCTTCCGCTCGGGCGTGCTCTTGCTGCGGGACAGGCCCTCGGTGGATCCCATCGCCCCGTTCGAATTCGCAAGCGCCGCCGCGTGCACGTGCGCAAGACCGGCGTCGCTGTCGCTCTTGCCAATCGAGCCAAGAGTGCGTGGAACGGCCGACGCAGCCGGTGCGGGCGCGGGGGCCGCGGCAGTCGACGCAGCAGTAGACGCAGCGGCAACCGCAGGGGCCTTGGGCGGCAACTCTGTCTTCTGCTTCTGCATCTGTGCGGCGCGCTCCTCCTTCGCGGCCTTCTCGAGCTCGAGCGGATTCACCCACGACGTCGTTCGGTTGACGTGGCTGGTGGACGACAAAAGTATCGGAGTGAGTCCGTCGAATCGCATGCAGAGCAAGTCCCTCTGACGAGAAGACAAGACGCGAACTAGGTTCTTGTTGGCATGCAAATGCAACAAAGCCGAGAGAGGACGTGTATCAAAGCCCGAACACTTACTCGACATAGTACGTCCCGTACGAATCTGTGACCTTCTCCCAGCCGAAGGGAAGACCTGTACCGACGCAAGAGGTTAGACTAACACGCTAAACAACGCTAGACAAGTGTGCGCGCGTATGGTTCGTGTGTGTGTGTGTGTGTGTGTGTGTGTGTGTGTGTGCGTGTGTGTGTGTGTGTTGGAAGGGACCCCGTGCCCACCTGTGCGGGGATCGATGCCCTGGGGTTTCTTCTGCTCGAGGCGCGGGTCAAGCCACGTCGTCGTGTGCGTGTTGTGGCTGAAAACGCAACAATACGATTAGCGATGTAATGGAAACAAAGGCAGCTGCTCACATGGCAGTGGAGGCGCAGCGAAGGCCATAAATGGCAACGTCGGATTTACCCACTCGATGAAATAGTTGCGGCCATCTTCGGTGGTAGCCATTTCCCACTTGTCAGGGAGCGGGCCCAAATCCTCGATGGGCTGCGACAGACACCGGGCGTCACGTGATGTTGTCAACAGGACACCTCGCACAACAACGACGGAGAAAATTGTAGGGGGAGGGAGGGCGTTGTGTGTGTGTGTGTGTGTGTGTGTGTGTGTGTGTGTAGACCTGTGAGATAAACACGCGACTCGCACCTTCCCGGCGGCTGTCTTGGCGACGGCCTTGTCCTGGAAGACGACGGGCGGCTTGACGGTGCCGTAGTAGTTGCCGTTGTGCATGCCATACTCCAAAAACTTGTTCTCGGCGATCATGCGCTCAAATTCGTCCTTCTCGATGAAAAAGTACTCGCGACCGTGCACCTCGCTCTCGCGCGGCTTGCGCGTCGTGTCTGCGGCAAAAAGTCGCCATGAGTTTGAGTCACAGTGCCAGAGGCCTAAGTTCGTGGCAGTCACGGGGGTTGAACCCCCACCGACTATAGGCAGTGCCACAGAGAAGATACTCGATGTGTAAACGGAAGCACGCAGACACACACATGCATGCGCGCACACACACGCGTTGTCAAGCAAGGGCAGGGCCCAAAGTACCCACATGGCACCGAGCTGTGATAGAGCTTGCGCCACGCGGCCTCCTTGATCTGGTATTCATCGGACGCCTCGTCCTCGATCTTCGACTTGAGAATTTCAGTCAGCCGCCGAGAGCCTGCACCAAAAAACCAATAGGCACACGTGAGAAACGGTCTACTGTTCAGGCGCTACAAATCCCCAAACCCAAACACACACACACACACACACACACACACACAACCACTTCCCTGAATATGACGCACTATTAAGCAAGGGTTCACGAAAGCTCGAGGACTTCAACACACTCACACCCGCGTATCCACACGCTCCCGCTGCAGCGCCTCACTCACCGCGCGAGTTGTTTTTCACAGTCAGCGTGACCTCGGAGCCCGAAGCCCTGATGAGCTCCACGACCTCATCGTGCGACGCACCAACCACAAGGTTCCCGTTCACCTCGAGGATTTCGTCCGACTCCTTCAGCTGCCCACACCGCGCGGCCGGCGTGTTCGGGTTGATCTTGGCGACGCTCACAGTGAGATCGTGCTCTGCGCCTCCAAGCACCACAAACCCAAACCCGCTATCGCCGGCCTCCTTCACGAGACGCACGATGCGCGGCGCCTTCGCCTCGGGGGCGGCAGCTGCTGCGCTCGAGGACGGGCCCTCTCCGACGGCAACGGCGCGGAAGAAGGACTGCCGCACCGCCGTCCCCTTCTTGAACTTATCGACGGCCGACGGGCGCGGGGAGCCCGTGGATGCGGTCGATGCGGCTGACGCGCGGGGCGTGCCGGGCTGCGCGGTCGTCGACATCGCACCCGCCGCAACCCAGCGCACTCAAGGGAAAAGAACGAAGGGTTGCGTGACGAGGGCCAAAGACTTCGTGCAAAGCGAAAGCGAATCGTCGTGTCGAGGCCAACAAAACAAGACCTCCTCCTAATACGAACACCCGAGTGACGAGGTCGCGGGTGCACTGCACGCAAATAAATGCGAATCGAAAGCTGAGGGAGGGGAGGGGCAATATATGACCATTGCGCTTGTGTGCGGTGTGTGTGTGTGTGTGTGTGTGTGTGTGTGTGTACCGTTGTGTCCGTGCCCGCGAGGGGGCAGTGCCGAGAAACATAGCCGACCAATCAAAATCATTCCTATTTCTCGCTTGTTAAATAAGCGAGATTGCGGTGATTTTGAAAAGAAATAGACGAGATCTCGCCAAAATTGTTGGCGGGTACCCTGGCGATGGCCAATCACGATTCTGCGACGCCCAACTCCACTGTCGCAGAAACTCGCTCAAGGTGCTCGTACGCCGCTGCGCAACGTCGTCTTCTTCACTGTTCGGGAGCCAAAGCGCACGCTTCAAAAGGGCGCTGTTCTGCGCATCCATCGATGGCGAAAAGCAGCTATCGAACGGGTCTCGAGTAGCGTCGCTGTGCACGCCCGTCGAGAGCCCACCATGGCTTCAGGCCAGCGTCGAATACACGACCTGGGCGAAGCGAGCGACGTCGCTTCGGAGTTTTCTCTCCAAGATTACATTGCGCGTCGATATTCATGGACGGCCGGAAATGAAGGCGCAGCGGACGTTGCGCTGTCGTCGACCACTGCGTCCGTTCACCGCTCTCGAAAAGATGCGGCATTCTCGCCGCCGGGCTTTGCGCTGACAGCTCCGGTCACTGCGTCGCCACAGGCGGTGCTGGGTAGCGGGGAGGCAGCTCCCGGCACCGACGCGCTGCATCTGTCCGAGTATGCATCGGGCATCAGCATCATGTCGGGTCTCGCCAACATTGGCATGCTTGGGTCGAGCAGCAACAACTCCGAGGGACGTCGCTCGGCATCGGCCGGATCGGGATCGGGCGGCACCGGCGGGACGAACAACACGCCGTCGCGCGCGCGGTCGGTGCACTTTGACTGGGACACGGCGTGGCCGGCGCGCTTCGAGGGCAGCGGCTTCACCGACACGAGCGTGCAGCACGAGAAGCTGAGCCCCGTTCGCCGCCTGCCGCGCATGACGCTGAGGGAATTGGCGCACTGGGTGGGCAGGTCGCTGCTTATTAACGGCCCGTCGCCGCGTGACTCGCCCGCGTACACGGCGGAACTACACGGGGACAACGTGTTGGTGCGTATGGGCGTTAGGCGTGGTGCTGTGGGTGTGCGCTACTTTCCCTAATGTACAGCAATATTCGTGTGCTGGGCGTCTCACTAATAGTTATGCTGCGCTTGCCCTTGTCTGCGCAGCGCGTGCGCGGAGTGCTGTTGGTCGCGATCATCCTCCCTGTCTTCTATGGCCTAGTGACGGACTCGGGACACAACTTTCCCCACATGGACGCGTACCCGCTTCCCCTTGCCGCCGTCGAAGCGCTTTTTACCGCACACCTCCTTCTGACCCTGCTGGGTCTATACGCGAAGGTCATGCAGCTAGCACTGTGTGCCACGGTTGTTCTGTACGCAGTCCTCGCCCTCGCGCCGTACGGCGTTTCCGGCACGGTATCCGTATGGTGGCTGTCGGTCCCGCGAGAGTGCGACCCGTCGCCCGAGTTTGTGCTCAAATGGTTCGCGCTGGTCGTGACATTGAGCGCTGTGGGCATGCGGTTCATGTTCGCGTTCGCGGCGACTTGGATCTCCTTCGCGGTCGTCGAGATTTACGTGCACTCGTCGCGCGCCTGCGTCGGACACGTGGAGGCCCCGATGGTGTTTGCGAGCCTCTCGGCGACGCTTCTCTCGTACATGATCGACCGCAGCCGCTTTATCGAGCACGCGTGGAGGCGCGAGATTGCGAGGCGGCAGGACTTTCTCGTGGACTCGAGCACAAATCAGATGCGATCGTCGCGTGCCAAGACGGAGTTTCTCAGCGTCGTCTCGCACGGTACGTATGCCCGCGCATCGATTGCCATACAGATTTCGTGTCGCCCGCTTTGCCACCTATCGTATCTCACTTACTAATTGAGTTCTTGTGCCTTTTTTTCCAAAGCGATTTCGTTTTCCGTATGTCACTCACTGCACTCTCGTCCCACTCACACGAACGCAGAGTTGCGCACGCCCCTCACGTCCATCTTTGGATTCGCGGACCTTCTTCTCGAGAGCGACCTCTCCGCCGAGCAGAAGGAGTACGTCGACATGATGGTCCAGGCAGGGCAGCACCTCCTTGGTCACATCAACAACATGCTCAGCTTCTCCAAATTCGCGAGCTACGGCGATTCGGCGGGCCGTCCGGAGCTCGTGCACCCCGTGGCGTTCGATCTGGGGTTGCACTTGGAGGAGATTGGGGAGCTGTTTGCGCCAAAGGCCGCGGAGAAGGGGCTCGAGCTCGTAGTGCACATCGGGGCGGATATTCGCCCGCGCGTTATTGGCGACATGGCCCTCCTGCGCAACGTCATCATGAACCTACTGGACAACGGCATCAAGTTCACTCGCCAGGGAGAGGTGGGCTTCTTGCGTGCGTGCGTGCGTGCGTGCGTTCGGGTGTTATACGTGCGTGCACGAATGAATGCGTGTGTGTATATGGGAGGGTTTTATGTGAGTGCGTACGTCTGCTGTTGATGCCCCCAACCATGAGTGCCGCATATTCTGATACATTGCGTCTGCTGCAGGTCGTTCTTCGCGCCCACGTGGTGCGCGAAGGTCCCGATAGCCAAGACGTCGCCTTCACCATCTCCGACAGCGGCATCGGGATTCCCGCTCACGTGACTGCGGGCGGTTTCGGTCCCTTTCTGCAGGCGGACAGTTCGCAGAGCCGCGAGTACGGCGGCGCTGGGCTTGGCCTCTGCATCTGCGAGACGCTCCTTCGCGCGATGCAATCGTCGCTCGAGATCCAGAGCGTCGAGAACGTCGGCACGACCGCGCAGTTCACCCTCCACCTCGGCATTGACGAGACGCTCTCGGAGTGCACGGCCCTCCATCACGTTACGGACGAGTCGCTCTCGCGCATCGCGGACCTGCACGTTGTCATTGCAGCGAACACGAAGGTCGCGCTTGCGTTGCGTGACACGCTCAAGCCGTGGCGGTGCATGGTCAACATCGTCGGTTCTCCCGCCGAGCCCTTCGAAGGCCTGGCGGCGTTTGCACCCACGGGAGGCACGCTCGCGCCCAGCGTGCAGGGATCCGGCGGCGGCACGGCGAGCGTGCGCGCGGTGACCTTCCACGACGACGAATCGACGGCGACGGGCGACGGGGACAAGGTGATTGTCGAGCCCTACGCCTTCGTCGACACGGTCGTCATCGTGGACTATGCCGTCATTCCAGGGACCCCGGAGGAGTACTTCCGAGCCCTCGCCGCAAAAATGCGCCGCCTGCACATCGCTGACGGCGCCATGGTCGTTGTGCTCCTTCCCGTGCTCGAGGACCATGCACGCCTCGCCGAGCTAAGGCGGCTTGGCATCCGCCACTTGCTACTCAAGCCGGTGCGCTCAAAGGACGTTCGCGACCTCCTCCTCGCTGCGGTTACGGACGTGGCGCTCACGCCGCCCGCGCCGGCCCCCGCAGTCGCGCCGTCTCTCTACGGCAACACGGAGCCATACGTCGTGCTGGCTGAGGTATGCGTGCAGCTGGCGAGTGTAACGGGCTCACTGCCCTCTCATGCTCATTTTTTGGCGCGCTTTTCCCAGCACGATGCCTCGAATCGCGTGCTTGTGGCCAAGTGGCTGCAGAAGATCGGCGTCGTGCACCAGGCCGTGTCGAACGGGCAGGAGGTGCTCAACGTCATCAGCCGTCGGGCGCCCGTGCTCATTCTCATGGACCTACAGTTGCCGGTGAAGGTGTGTGGGCGCAGTAGTGAGCTTGGCGGAGGGTCCTTTTGTTTTTGTACTTTTTTATTGTTCTTGCGGTAAGGCGTGAGTGTGTGTAAAATCCGCGTGCGTGCGTGCGCGTGTGCATGTACGCGTGTTTTGATGAGAGAGCTTGCTTGACCCAACACCCATCTCCTAACGCCATCTCGTGAAAAAAAAAAAAAAACACCATTGCAGGACGGTTTCCAGACGACGCAAGAGATACGTCAGATGGAGCAGAGGGACAACCTCGCGCCCGTCCCCATCATCGCCCTCTCGGCCGCGCGCACCACCATGGACCAAATGCTCGCGTCCGGACTCAACGACTACCTGGACAAGCCCCTCCGAATGAGCGACCTCGTCGCCAAGGTCCAGTTCTGGATGGCGCACGGCGGAAAGCCACTCCCGGCGGCCGCCCTCAGGCCGCCCACCGTGTCACCCATCACGATCGGCAGCGCAGTGGTCGACGTCGAGCCGCAGACCGACCACAGCCTCCGCGGATTCATGAGCGAATTTACGCGCCGCTTGTCTGGCTCTGTCGGCGACGCGCGGCGACTGTCGACGTCGAGCGAAGGTGGCCTGCGAAAGGCGTCGGTAAGCTCGCGCAAGTCGTCGTCGGTGAGCTTTAGCGAGGGTATGCGGAAGGCGTCGATAAGCTCGCGCAAGTCGTCGTCGGTCAGCTTTAGCGAGGGCGGCACTCGCCTTGGCCTGTTGGCGGAGCGGAAACCCTCTGTGGGCGGCGAGAGCGCCAACCGCATGCCTTCAACGTACTGGGACGGAAGCACGCGGAAGACTTCGCTCAGCGAGTCGCTGCGGAAAGTGTCGCTGGGCGATCCCGGCACCCGCAAGACATCTGTCGGCGACGCCGTTCGCAATGACGCCGGGACGCGAAAATCGTCTCTGGGAGAGGGAGGCCCGCGCAAGTCGTCGCGAGGGCCCGCGCGCCCGTTCCCTTCGCTGCGCGAGCCGGACGGCGGGCCTTCATCAGCCACGTGCATATTTTGCCTCGACTCGTTCCGGCCGGCCACAAGCGACCAGGACGCCTGCCCAGAGTGCGCGCGCATCGAGAATCTCGAACTTAAGTTGGACGAGATCGCCGATCGCGTGGGCTCAGCAGCGGAGGACTGATGGAGCCTTCGCAGTCACAACTCGCTGTGCAATACACTGCATGACTGATGGAGCCTCCGCTGTACACTGCATCCATCGGAACAAGGGTGCGCAAGCAGCAGTGTAGTGTACTGTACTTTTTTCTTTTTATGCCGTTACCCCGTCAAGGGTGCATCTTTTCTTTCTTACAAAACGCACGCGCACGCAGCAACTACGCAACCGCAGCCCGCAAAGATATCCAAAGCCGAACCGGAATTCAAAAACACAAGCACGCGCCGCCCTGTACAGCCGTCCACGACACCCTCTCACTTCGAAATGATCTGGCGCTGGAGACCAAAGTTCTGGCCGCTGGCGTTCGCGCCCTTGTTCGTGCCCATCTGCAGCGAGATGGCCGTGGGGTCCGTCTTGACCTCCTTGTGCGCCGTCGACACGAGCTTTCCCTTGCCCTCCGACGCGAGCCGCAGCGAGTTGATGCACAGCACAACCTGGCCCATGTTCTGATTCTCAAAGAGATCGACCGTCTGGAAGAGATTTGAGACGGGAACGCCGAGCTCCTTGGCGACCTCGAGAAACTTGTTAATGTTCTCCATCTGCTTGAAGGGCATCGTCGTCTTCTTGTTGTTGGCCGCAGAGCCGGGCTTGAGCGCGTTGGCGAGCCTTGAAAAGGGATGGACGGCAAATAAGCGAAAATGAAGAAGCACGCGTAGGGGTAAAGCGCACAAGTAATAACAACGCAGACGGACTCACGCGCTGTAATCCGCTGTCATTTGACACTCACTCGCAAAGGATGCTGCCGTCCTTCAAAGCAGCCTGGAGGTTGTTGGCACCGCTCGGCAGGTCGTGTCCCGTGCGCGCCTTGATGAACGCGCGCACCTCCCCCTCGGCCTGCACGTCGTACTTCTCGGCCATCTTGGCGGCGAGCTCGGCGTCGAGGCCGAAGGCGGCGGGACGGTTGGCCATTTTGGGTCGGTTGTTGTGTCGCGTAAGAAGTCAAGGGGAGCAAGTGCGTTTCCTTCGCTTTGTTGCTTGACAGAGAGAACAGCGTCGACTATATATCGGTTCCAAATCGTCCCTGGGCGCGTGTGCCGTCGGCAGCTGTGTGTGGGCCTGCGCGCGAGAGAGAGTGTGTGTGTGTGCGTGCCGCTGTTGATTTTGCGTAGGCGTTCTCCTTTCGACTTAACCACTAGGTTTCAGTCACTTCGTATTTGAGCCTGTTGCTGTGAAATAGCATTATACATAAATATGCGATAAAAGTCGGTTTTGAAAACCAATTGCCCATATACCATAAAAGGAATTGCTAGCCCGCAAAGACAAATTGATGTGCCGAGATCTCGCTGTTACACTGTAACAGTCACGTGAATACTGATGATCGCCAATTGTTACATCCCTCGTGCCCAAACGCCCCATTGAACTCCTTTTTCAGCACCGGCGATCTCACAGCGAGCGTTGCGAGAGATGGACGACCCTCACGAAGGTCCGGGCGCCGCGTGGGCGGACGCTGCACTAACAAAACGCGTGGTTGACAGTGTGGACGAATGCGAAAGAGCCGACGGGGTCGCCGCTGTCCCCGCAAGCCCTACGGAGAAGCCGCCCACAAGGTCAACGTGGCGCATCTTTATGCTCGCGGGGACCATCTTCGCGCTCGAAGTGGGGTAAGTAACACAACTGCGCTGCTTGTTAAACTTCAAGGGCATGATCTCCTTATTCATGCGATTCTCGTTCCAGCCTGTCGCTGGAAACCGCGTTTGTCGTCCCTCTCTTTGCACAGCTGGGCGTCTCGGAACGCTTCAGCAGCCTCCTCTTCTGCATGGGACCCATCGCGGGTGTCTTTCTACAGCCTCTCATGGGCAATGCGAGCGATCGCTCCAACGCACGCTGGGGTCGCCGCCGGCCTTTCATCCTCGCGCTGTCCGTGGGCATGATGCTGGGGCTGCTGATCATCCCAAACGGCGAGTGGCTCGGGTCCCAGTTCGGCGACAGCGGCGGCTCGCATGCGCGGGCGATTGCGCTGTGCACGATCGGCGTGCTCTTGCTTGATTTTTGCTGCGACTCGATTCAGGGCCCTTGCCGCGCGTATCTCCTCGACGTCGTGCCCGTCGAGCAGCAGGAGACCGGCAACAGCGTGTTTGGGATCATTGCGGGGATCGGATCGTGCGTCGGCTACATCGCGGGTGGCATTGACTGGGGTCCAGTGGGCCGCCTGCTGGGCACGCAGCTGCGGACGGTGTACACGTGCGGCCTCGTCCTCGTGGTCGCCTGCACCGCGTGCACGCTCTTCAGCATCCCCGAGACGCCCCGCGCCGCCTCGACGAATCGCGAGGGCACTCTCGCCGTGCCCTTTGCGTCCGGACGTCGTCGCACGGTGTCGTCGGGAAGTTTGGGTGGCCATTCGTCCGCCTCCGTCAACGCGGGTGACGACGAGTCAACGCCGCTCATTTCTCAAGCCGCGACGCCGTCCCAACCGCGGAGCGAGGACAGCTTCAGCCTCCGCGAAATTCTCTCGGCGCTGCTCCATCCGCCAAAGCCCATCGTGCGGATATGCATCGTTCACTTTTTTGGGTGGATTTCGCTGCTCTCGTATGTCATCTTCTTCACGGATTACATGGGACTGCTCATCTACGGAGGCGACCCGGACGCGGCGGAGGGCACGCACGATCGCACGGCGTACGAGGACGGCGTCCGCGTCGGTTCGTTGGGCCTCGCCGTGTTTGCGTTTGGCTCGTTTGTGGGGTCCGTGGGCATTTCCCGCGCTGTACCGCGCTTTGGACTGCGCATTCCGTACATGGCGTGCTATGCGTGCACGTTCGTGGGTGCCGGCGCAATCGCACTCACGCGCTCCCTGTACGTCGCGCTGCCCCTCTGCGCGATTGCGGGCGGCGTTTTTTGCGCAATCTGCACGATGCCGTTCATGTGCCTCGTCGCATACGACGCCGCGCGCGGCAGCGACGGCCAGGACAACGGGCTCAACGTCGCCGTTGTCAACACGATGATGTTTGTCGCGCAATTGCTCGTGTCGTTCACGATGGGCAACGTCATTCGTGCCGTCGGAACGGTCGCCTTCGCCATGTACACGTCATCCGTTGCGGCCGGCGTGGGCGCCGTGGCAACGTTCTTTCTCGTCCTTGGGGATGACCTGCGCGACTATGTCGTCTCATCAAAGCGTCGCGTTGAAAAAGAAGACTATTTACACTGATCCATGATCCAACGAGCAATAAAGTTTGTGTCCAGACACAGTGTAGCCCTCACCTTGCCTCCGTCACGTGCCTTAAATGGCGTACAAAACAACAACAAACGCCAGTCTTTGCAGTGGCTGTTGTTGCCGCCTGAGGTTGCCGTACACGCAAGCGACGCAGCGCCTTCTCTGCTTGTGTCGCGCTCTCTCGACAAACCCTTTCCTATACCTCTGTTTGTGTCGCGCTCTTTCGACGATCCCGCCTTATATCCTTGAACGCCGTCAGCGCATCCCTGACAGCCCAGTTCGACGGTCACGAGTGGGTCGCCGCCATGACGGTCGTCACTCGCGCACGGCAAGCGCTTACGTGCGCAGTCCTGTTCGTGCTTCTCACGGGCAGCGCTGCGTTCAAATCCGCATGTCCTCCGCTCCGTGGCGTGACGTAAGCGGCACCGCGGCTGCATTCTCGTACTCGTGCGATGTGGTCAATGTCACGCGCGTGATCGACCCCATCCGAAACACCGTTCAGTTGTGAGTGTTCGATTCACTCGATCTATGTTGTATGTTCTTCTCTTGAATTACGCGCGTTCGCCGTGCGTTCACTTAAACCCCGTGTGCCTCGCTGTGAGCGCGTCTCACTCAACAACGTGCTCGTGTGAATTGAGACGGTCCGTGTGATCGTCACCACGCAGGACGACGTACAGGGCTGCATGCGCAGTGCGCCCCGCCTCCATCGACATCGACCTCACGCCGACCGGTGGCAGCGGCGGCATCGTGTTGGGTTCGCTGTCGCTAAGCGATTCTGGCCTCAGTGCGAGTGCGCTGCTGACGCTTGAGCTCGGCGCGGCGAACGGTCCTCGCGGCGTTCTCTCGCCCACGTCAATGGTCTACAGCCGCATTATCCCCGCGGGACCCTTCAGCGGCTCTGCGTATCTTGCGTCGGCCCTCTGCCTGTCGGAGGCCGGGGACACCATCCGACTTGTGGCTGGGTCGTACGGTCTCTTCAGCGTGCCGTTTCGAAACATGCGGTTTGTGGGCGACGGGTGGCAGGCGACGACCATATCCCTCTCCGGCACCGAGACGCTCTCGTTGAAAGAAGCCATTTCGCCCGTGACGTTCGACGGGATCTACTTTTACTCGACATCGTCGAACGGCGTGCTTGTTGACGGCGGCGCGGTAACGTTCGCCAACTCGCGCTTTGGTGCGACGGCCGCGACCCCCCTCAAGTGTGACAACGGCGCGGCTGTCAACGTCACGAACTGCTACGCGGGTAACTATACGCTGTCCGGTTCTTCGACTTTGCAGCCGGGTGCCGTCATTCGCGTCAGCCGCTGCGACCTCCTCGTGTCCAACTCAACGATGGAATGTGAGTGCGAGGCCGGTAGGCCAAGTGTGCTGGGCGCCAGTTCAGTGCTAGTTGTAAGGATGGCGAGGTAACCACAGAGTCCTACGCGCATACACATATACGCACCGTAAGTTTTTGCGAAATATCGAGCCGCTGGTCTCCAGTTTCTCCCTTCTGATGACGCTGATGCAGTGTCACACAGTGCACGCCAACGCACAAAAATATGCACTCTTCCACCGCACCATCCCCACTCCCTCCTAACGTGCGTGACTGTCCGCAGCGCTCGGCACCGGCAGCCACGGGGGCGCAATCGCCGTGGTGGCCGCGGGCAACCTCACAGTCTTCGGAAGCACTTTCTCTGGGTGCGCTGCAGGCCTTAACAGCGCGCGAGCCGGTGGCGCAATCTACGCGAGCGGAGGAAACAGGCTCGTCATCGATCGCACTCGATTCCTGTCGTGCATGTCCACGAACGGGGACGGTGGCGCCATCTACGTCACGAACCAACTTGGAAACGTGTCTGTAACGAACTCAGAGTTTCGAAACGCCGTCGCGTATCTCAACGGAGGGTCGATATTCGTGCAGAATTCGCCGCGTGTGGACGTGCTCGGGACTTCCTTTGTAAAATCGGAGGGATGGCACGGCGGAGCCTTGTGCTTGAAGGAAGTTGCCGCCACGAACATTGAGCGCGTCTATGCCACCGAGTGCTTTGGCGATTACCAGGGCGGTGTTGTGTACGCCACTTCGGACACGGCGAACGGGAAGGTGACCATCCGCGACAGCTACATGCTCAACAACAACGTGGGCTACCTGCCAGGGGACTCCACGTACGGCGAGGGCTCTGCTTTTGCATTCTTTGGGAAGGTCCTCGTGGCCAGCATCTACAACGCGCGTTTCGAGAACAACACATCGCTCTACGACAGCGACGCCGGCGTGGGAGTCGTCGACGGGAACGTCAAGGCAAACTTCTACAACTGCTCCTTCATCGGAAATACGGTGAGTTTGGATTTTTTGTGTGTGGTGCTGGTTGAAACGCTGGGGCGCGTCTTGAAAACGTGGCGCAATGTGAGCGCTTGTGACGTGTGCCCGCGTGTGTGAGAGAGTTGGCAACGTGTAATGTGTGTGCCCTCTCTTGGGGACTGGCCCAAATCGATTTATTTCAGGGCTATTGGGGAGGCGCCCTGTGGATCCGCGATGGCGCAAGTGTTCGCTGCGACGGGTGTTATTTCTCGGGCAACTCTGCTGGGAAAAGCGGCGCGTCTGGATACGTTACGGACTGGGTATGTCCGAGTTGGATCAATGTTCTCTTTTCGTCACACTTCACTGCCTCGAGCGGGCTACTTTGTCCTGACGTAATTGCGCAACGCCTGTGCGACAGCGAGTGGAAGGACTTCCTCATGGCTCATGGCTCGATGTCGTTTGCTCCCGCACGCCCATACGCACGCATCGCAGGCCCAGTACGAGCTCGTCAATTCGGCGGTGGTGAACAACTTTGGCCAGATGGGCGGCGGCGTTTACATCGGCGACAGCGCAGTGGTGCGAATCGCAAACGTCTCGTTTATCGGCAATTCGGTACGTGCTCCTCCCCAATCTCACTCGCGCACTCTCTTCTTCGTGTCGTGTCTGGCTGCCGTCCACTCCGAGCGCATTCTGAACCGTTTGGCTTTCACGGCGCAGGCAACGCGGGGCGGTGCTGCGTACCTTGGCAGCGCAAGCGTCAGCGTCGTCATGGAGCAAGTGGTGTTCGACGACAACTCGGCCGTTGAAATCGGCGGAAGCATCTACGGATCCGCGGACCGCAACGTTCTTTATTCGTTCCTCCGCATGTCGTCGGTCACCGCGCGCAACAACTTTGCGCCTCAGGGCGGGTTCCTCTCCCTCATAACCGAACTGCGCGCTGGAGATCGCGCAGTCAATGCGCCTCCTCAGCCCACGGAGAGCGCGCCCACCGCCATGTTGCAGGACCTCACGGTCGTGGGGAGCAAGGCGAGGGACGGCGGTGTGTTCTATGTGGCCAACACGGCCGTCGTGCTCATAACGCGCTCCACGTTCATCAACTCGACGGCAGACAACGGCGGCGTGGCATTCCTGTCGGGCACTCCCATCGCCGTCGTCTCCGAGTGCAATGTCGTGGGCTCACGCGCGGCGACGGGTGGCAGCTTCCTCGTGAACGACAACGGCGTTCTCCTCGTACGCAGGAGCAACATCACGGGTGGCATTGCGTCTGGCGGCGGTGGCGCGGTCGCGGTGCTTCTGGACGGGACTTTCAACATGACGGATTCTCTCGGCGCCGGCAATGGGGCGGTGCTCGGCGGCTTTGCGTCGATAACCGGGCGCGCGCGGTCGTACATTGCGAACAGCACACTGGATGGCAACAGGTGCGAAGGGTTGCGATGACTGCCAATTGATGGTGCACCCATTTGCGGCAAAGAAATTGTGTCACTGCCGTCCTCCCCCCTCCCCCCTTCTCCAACACTTCCCCTTCACTCCGACGCACACACACATCCGCGCGCACACACACGCACACATTCACTCGTGCACATACACAGACGCACGCGCACGCTCACACACACCGACGCACGGATCCAGGGCGAATGACTACGGCGGTGCGGTCGTTGTAAGCTCTGCAGGTGCGCTGTCGGTGTCCAACGTAACTTTCTCCTTAAATTGCGCGGAGGTTGCCGGCGGCGCTGTCCGCGTCGAGGGCTCGGGCGCGTTTATGACCGCTCCCACCAACTCGGCCAGCACTCCTTCCGCTGTGTTCGTCGGGAACGCCGCATCACAGGGCGGGGCCGTGTACGTCCGCAACACCGCCACGTTCTCTGCTTCGCGGGCACTCTTCAAGTCAAACAAGGCGTCGACCGGCGGTGGCGCCGTGTATGCGACCGGCTGCTGCGCCTTGTCATTGACTAGCTGCGACGTGGACGATAACGACGCTTCAGTTGCGGGCGACGGGGGCGCCGTTCTTGTGGAAGGCAGTGCAAGTGTCGTGGTGTCGCAGTCGACCCTCACGCACAACTCTGCGCGGTCGGGCGGCGCATTGTTCGGGCGCCTCGCTGGGCCGATTCCCCTCTGCATAGCGGACAACGCGCCCAACAGCTACGACGTGCGCGCTGCGCTGGATGCAGCTCTGGGCTACGCGTGCAGGAACACTGTTCCCGTCGTCGCCATTGCCGGCGGATCGGTCTCGAACAACGTCGCTGACTCGGACGGCGGCGCAATTGCGGTGACGGGCGGTCGCCTGCGCATAAGTGACGATGCCGTCATCAGCGGCAATGAGGCATCAACGGGGCGTGGCGGCGGCATCTTTTACAAAACCTCGCAAGGCACAGCGCGCGGTGAATTGCGAATGGACGGCGTGTCGGTATCAAACAACGTCGCAGGGTCAACGGGCGGCGGAATTCACGCGTTCAACGCGGGAGAGGTTCTCGTTTTCAACGTCGACGTGACTGCCAACCGGGCCAACGTCGGCGGCGGCGTGTTCAGTGCGAATGGTTGGTTGCTAGTGCAGAGCGACACTCTGAGCGTGCACGCCAACAAGGCGACGCTGTACGGACCAGAACAGGCGTCCCCGGGCACTTTGCTAGGCGTTGCGGTGGACGGAAGCCCTGTTGCCGTCGCCACGGGATTCCAGCTGCCCGCGTTCAACCTCACTCTCAACGACGCGTACGGACAACTCGCGCGCGTGGGAGGTTTCGATTATGAGGTCCATGCGGACATCGTCCCAACAAGCGCGCCGACGGTGCGTGCACAAGACCCGCCCCTGGAGCTGCGCGACGGCGATGCACGGGCCCTCGACAACGGCGCGGCATCGTTCAAAGGGATGCGCCTATTTGGGTCGCCAGGGACGTACAACCTCACGTTCAGGATGGCGGCGTTTCCGCGCGTGTTCGCGGCAGTTTCCGTCACCATCGTTGCGTGCGAGTCCATGACCGACCACGTGATCGTCGCGGGAACATGCGTTGCGGGTGAGTGCCGTGGAGGCGCTGCTTTAATTTGCTGCGGAGTGGATCGTGGCGGTTGTCGCCGATGTCCGGCGAATGTCTTCGGCGCATGGGCACAGTCATGAAACAACCGTGTAAGAAGTGTCACATGGTTCGATTTGCAATGTGTTCGGCGGTATCAGTCCGCAGGAAGTGCCCTGACCCTCCCCCCCCC
>CALSCQ010000097.1:0-10277 GCA_943704525.1 Pigoraptor vietnamica
GGGGGGGCTGTGTCGCTTGAGGCCTGCAGGGTAGGAGGCACGGCAGATTGATATGGCGCGTGGAATCAGCGTTCAGCACGAGCGCAGGCCTCGCTTGAAGAGATTTCAACGCCGTGTTGCATATGTCATGCCCACTACGACTGGCTGTGAAGCGATTTCGATGCAGCGTTGTGTTGCCTGAGCCTGCATGCCCACTGCGCCGTTCCCGTCGCCGCAGGAACCAGAGCGAGACGTTCACGTGCGAGGGGTGCCGCAGCGTCATCGTTGGCGTCCGCTACTACTGCACACACTGCGAGAGCAAGTCGTACCCGTGGCACAGCTACGACCTGTGCGAGGCGTGCTTCAACCGCTTCGATCGCCCGCGCGATGAGGGGCGGAGCGCTGAGATGGATGTCGACGCGGTACCCCCTTCGCATGTCGGTTGCGCTGCGGAGTTGCGCGACGGGATCTGCGGGGAGCACGCAAGCGCACATGCGACTGCCGACGGCGCCGAGAGGATCACCGGCGATAACGGCGAAACAGAGCACCGTGACGACGATAAGGCGACCGGCGATGTGCGCCCCCGCGTGGACATACGCCACGAGCACCCCCGGTCGGCGTTTGCCTCGGCGCCGGTGCTTGCGGCGGGTGAGATGTGGAGAGACGTCGAGTTGGAGCTCGAAGAGGAGCGTCGGTTGCAGCGCAAGTCGGCGCGGAGGCGGCAGGCGGAGGCAAGTATTGTGCGGCTGCTCTGTGCTGTTGCGTCCGTGTTGGTGTCCTTAGTGGTTATTGTTTGGTGGCATGTGCGAGTTGCGGCTGTCGTTTGTGCGTTGCCGCTGTGAGATGGTCGAGCGTGTCTTTTTGGCGTCTAATTGGCGTGTGTCACGTGACGCAGGTGCCCCGCTGCGCCTTCTGCGCGGAGACAGGCGACCTGGAGTGGAGGAAAGGTGCGGCCGCTGCTATTGTCACGTCGCCAACTATCATGGGCGTCTGTCCAATGTGTGAGGTTGATGTGCGGCTTCGTGTGGCACAAGCGTCTTCCCCACTCACTCGGTCCTCTCACTGCATTTCAGGCCCCCGTGGACTCCGCCTATGCGTCTCGTGCATGGCCACGTGGCAGCGCCTGCGAACGCTCGAGGACAGTGGCGGCAGATCGAGCGACTATGCCCTCTGTCGGTGGGCGAAAGTGCCGCACTGCGCCCATTAACATTTGCTGTCGTGTCCTTACTTCTCCACGTCATGTGCGCGTGCCGTTCGATGTGAATGCAGCCTATTCACGATGCCATCCCTCAACCGCAGCTACGTGACGCGATCGGCGCTGCAGCAGGTGGAGGACGAGGCCTTCGCGCCCGGCCGTGTCTTGCGCTCGTACGGACCGCCGCTGTCGCACACGCACACGCTCGCCTTCGACTCGAGTTACTTTGACATACCCGGTCGTGTCGTGCGGTGGGCGACGCACGGCGCTGCCGACTACTCTGGGACGTGGATTCCGCACCTCCCGCGGTGGTCCATCTCGACGTTCACGCGTGAGGGCGAACGGTGCGTGCCACTGCCGCACTCGTTGTCGTGTTGACTTGTCCTTGCATATCCCTTGTGAGCAATCACATTTGCACGGCGCGCTGCGCTGTGTGTATCCCACTCTCACGTGCCGCCTCGCCTTTCACCCTCCCGCCCCCAGCGTGCTCTCGAACTTTCTCGGGCGCGGCACGGACGCCATTGAGGGCTATCTGCTCAACCGCCGCGTCGTTGGCGTCGACATTAACGGCATTGCAGTCGTCATCTCCCGCCGCAACTGCGCGTTCCCCGTTCCGCCTCAGCTGAAGGACAACCTCTGCGTCGAGGACCGGTGAGTTGTTCGTTCTGTGCCAGCGCGCAAGCTCTTCCCCTTTTTCTCTCCCTCTGCATGAGCAATGGTTGTACCGCCAGTTTGGGTTTGGGTTTGGGTGAATCTATGTGCGTGCATGTTCAGCGCACATGCAACGTGTCTGTATATAACTCACCCTCGTGCATGCGCGAAGTCCCCTCCTCCTCTCTGGCGATGCGCGCAAGTTGTCGGGCGACCAGTTTGGCGCCGAGTCGTTCGACCACGTGATCAGCCACCCGCCGTACGCCGGGTGCATCGAGTACTCGCCGGACATTGACGAAGACCTCTCGCGCTGCGTCTCGGTGGGTGTCAACGGGCGCCGCCCACACAGCTGGGGGCTGGCGCGGAAGTAGGGAGCATCTGCGGTTGTGGTCGGCCCTGTCGGGTTTGTCTTGCACGAACACTGTCGCTGTATTGTGACGCCGTAAGTTTGCGTTTTGTGAGATGTCAGGAGTGCGTTCGAGCCTATTTTTCTGTCTCACCGTGCATCGCCTCTGCTTGCGACAATTCGCTCACGTGACGTGCGTCCTGTCCCAGCTCCCCGCGTTCTTTGACCAGATGTCGCTCGTGGCGCGCGAGTCCCTCCGCCTCCTCCGTCCCGGCCGCGTGTGCACGCTCGGCATTGGCGACAACCGCGAGCGCTGCAACATCCTCCCCGTCGGTTTCGGCACCGTCCTTCGCTACATGGCCGAGGGATTCCGCCTCGAGCACCTCATCCTCAAGCGGCAGCGTAACTGCTCTGGGACGATCGAGCGCGGCGCCGGACTCAGCGTCGTCCACGGCTTCCTCATCATCGCTCATGAATACCTCGCCACGTTCCGGAAGGTCCGCGCGGCGGCGGCCGTCAAGAGCGTGAAGGCGGTGGGGAGTGCGACGGGGTGCGGCGGGGAATTGCCGCGCGTGCCATGCGTAGCGATGCCCTTTTGTTTGTTAGCCGGCGTGCACTCCTTACGCAACATGTTTGGGCGGAACTTGTAACTGTGCCGCTTGGCTCAACTTTGTGTGCCCAAGCAGGACATTGAGCCGCGGTCCGTGGTGACGACTGTTCTCCGCATTGGAAAGGTGCGATGCGATTGCATTTGTTTGTCTGCTGATTGTTTGTCTGTTATTCTCTTTTTAGGTTTCTTGGTTTGCGCGCGATGTGCGCATGAGTGAACGTGCGTGTTTTCTGCCTTGTGTGTGCGGTTCTGTGCCCTTGCCGCTTCGCACAGCCGATGACAAGGGCACGCCTCCGTTCTCTTCTGTCTCTACAGGGCCCCGCGTCACGCGCCTTTCGCAAGCCTCAACCCGACGAGACGGTGTGGCTGACCATCGAGCCCTCCACGCGCGAGTCCGCAGAGGCGCATCGCGAGGGGTGGCCGTCGATGGCCGAGCAGTGCCTCGCGCGCATGGTGCGGTCTCACGTGTCATTGTGTTGTCTTTTCTCTTTATGCCTTTTCTCCTCTTTTTGCCATTTTATTTTAATTTTAATTTTTTTTTTTTTTTTTTTTTTTTTTTTTTTAATAATATAATTTGCATTCTCGTGTTCATTTTATATTCTTTTGACCCTTTCCATGTTTGCTAGGCGAGCTTAAATTTTTTTTCCCGGTCAAATATGATCCCTGTTTTCTGCATGCATGAAGTTTTTTCCCCTCCCCGGCCGCCCCTTCAATTTATCTGCGGTAGAATGCGAATTGCCAAGACGTTGCTCACGCCGCAACTGTTCGCAGCTCGACCGCTACTCGCGCGACGGTTCCCTCTTCACGACCTTTGCGTGGGACCTGTCGGGCGACGCCACCCTCAGCCGCCTGTCCACGCTCTCCACCGACGACAGCGCTGGGGGCAACGCGCCCGCCGCGGCCATCGAGCGCCGTCCGGCCATCTTCACGACGTTCTCGGACGACGGTGACACGGACGCGGAGGTCGAGGAGCTTCTAAACGGCACGCCACTGAGCGATGCGCCCGAGTATGAGCTCGTCCGCCTGCGGAACATTGCGCGCCAAAACCGCGTCCTCCGGAAGCTCGGCATCGGCGGTGAAACACCGGTGCGCCCGCGCGCAGCTCCCACCCCCGCAGCGCAAGCGGAGCCGCCGCGATCGGTGAAGGCGACCATGCGCTCGCGCTACGCCGCGCTCGGTGCACCAGACGACCCCGCTACTGCAGCCATGGACGACGACGACCCCTCCGCACGCGTGCGGCGCGATGCCCGCCGCGCGTCTCTCCTCCCCGGCGCCGACATTCTCCGTCGTTCGGTGGAAGTGAAGACGTCCGCAGAGCGGTTTGATGCCGCCAAGGGGGCGCACGGTGGCCTGCGTTCTCGCCGCGATCCCTCGACGTCGGGCAAGAACAGCGTGCTGTTTGTGCCTCACCGCGAGATATGCTGCGCGGCCCCACCGCAGAGTCGCACGACGGTCCCGGACATTGACGAGTGCGAGCCCGACATTGTGCCGGCGGAACGCGCGCGAATTCTCGCCGAGGTCGCCGCCACGCGATCGCTCGCCGTGGTTGCGGCGCGGCGGGCAGTCGGGTGGGTTCAACGGTGGCACGGCTGCTGCTTCCGGCTTGCACATGCACGCGTCTCTGTCGGAGAGGAGGAGGATTGTCTTCAGCGCATATTGTGACCTCTCGTTGTTTCACTATCCGTCGCAGGGAGCTTGCTGTCGGCGGCGTGCTTGTGCTCGGTGCCATGGACGTACGCTGCGGGCGCGAGCTCATTCCGCTCGCCGCGCACCTCACCGAGGACGTGGCCGCACTGCGCGCACCCCTTCTCCTCAAAGAGATTGTGGTCGTCGTCCCCGAGCGCTTCGTCAAGCGACGCCCCGCTGACGCACCGCGCGACGACGCCGACGAGGACGAGCGGGCATACGAAGCGATGGGCGAAGACGAAGGACCCGCAGCCCCTTTGTCTGCTGACGTGGCCCACGCAGCCGCCGGCGCTGCGCCGTCGGATGCTGCGCCGGCAGACGTGTCAAGGAACACGGCCACCGCGGGCACTGCACCCGCCCCTGCGACAGATGCAACGGGCGCGGCTGAGGCGGGCGGAGGCGCTTGTGCGAGCGGTGGGCGCGGGTTTTTGGGGTGGCGACCGACGCTGTTTCCGGAGGGGTACGGAGCGCCTGAGGAGTGCGCGGCCGTGCCGATTGTTCACGCGTACTACCTCGTGTACGCTCGCACGGCGGATGGGGGCGCTGCGAAGCCTCGCGGCAAGTAACGGCTGGTGGCGCAGCAGTACTGTCCCAGTCGAACCTCTGCGCGTGCTGGTGTGCACCACGGAGCAATACAAACGCAGTTCCAATCCGAATGCCCATTGTTCATATTGGCCGTGTATTCGTTGCCCACAGCAGAGCGACTGCGCGCACGGGAGAACGGCCTGCCGCGCGTCCCGTGTGTGTGTGTGTGTGTGCAGGCGCTGCGTGTGCCTGTCTCGTGCCCTCTTCACATCTTGTTCTCAAACTCAAAGTTGTTGGCGACCTTCGAAATGAGGTGGTTGCCGTACTTGACCGGGGGGAATTTGGGCTCCTCGCCGAGCGCCGTCGTGCAGCACTGCGGGCGCCAGTGTGCCAATCGTTAGGAGCGATAGCGCAATGTACGCGCGTGAGCCATTTGTGGTCTCGGTACCATGTGTATGCGTGGAGTGTGTGTGCGTGTGTGTGTGTGTGTGCTCATCTGTGGAATATGTGCCGACGTGTGTGGGGCTACGTTGAGCGCGCGCGTGCATGCAATCATATGCACTCCTATGCAATCATATGCGTGCGCTTCACACGCACCTCGAGAGGCGCAATCATGGCGTCGAAGTTGGGTTCCAGGAAGAAGGGGATGGACACGCGGTACGACGTGCCCTTGTTGATGACCTGGTGGGGTGTTGACTGGTACAGGCCGTTGGTCCACACCTGCGACACCGCATCTCTTCTGAGTGTCGCACAAGCAACAAACAGACGAATACACGCACAGTGCTCCGTGCGATGCAACGCGCCCGTCGTATGGCTTGCACTATCTGTCACACAAGCATGTCAGACACAAAGGGAAGGTCCCTCGTGCACGAGCGCTTTGTCGCCTTCAACGTAGAACATCGCAATCGCGCCAAGGCCCCATGCGCACACGCACGCACCCTGACCATGTCACCGATGTTGCAGACGAAGCACCCGGGGATGGGATCGGCTGAAATCCACTGTCCCGCGGTGTTCTTCACAAGCAAAGCCCCTTTGGTCGAGTCCTGGAGAATTGGGGAGAGGTAAGAAAGCCCGCTCTCACGGCTTATTCCGCTCCCAGTACATTCTCACCGCAAACACCCACACACAGACCACGGACACCCACGCCCACTCTCACAGCATACACACACACGCACACGTGCACACGCACACGTGCACATGCAATCCATGCGCGCACACACACACGCACACACACACCCACACACACACACGCACGCACCTGGTTGATCATCGTGAGGCAGCCGTAGTCCGTGTGCTCGCCGCAGCTGACGCCGACATTGTCCGTGCCCTTCCCCTCCGACAGCGGCGGATACCCAATAATGCGCATCACCCAGAACGAGTCTCCCACGTAGTCGCGCACGAAAAAGTCCTCCGGCTGGCCAAGCCCCATCGCCATCGCACGCATCACAGCAAAACCAAGCGACTTCATGCACTCAATGTACCGCTCGAACGTGCCCTGGAAGGCGGCGGGGTGCGACGGCCACTGGTTCGGCCCGTGCAGCGGCTTGTTGGCACGCACCTGGGAAAGCCGAATCGCTTTGTTAACGACGCTCACCGCAAAAGTTGGGCATTCAAACGAGCACAGCCGTTGTTCGCAGCCGCACCTCCGGCGCATCCTCTTCGAAGTGCTTGTAGAGATCGATAGCCTCGTGCCAGTCCTTCTGGTACTTGGTCACGTTCTGACCCAGCCGCTGGTAGCCCCTGTTGGCAGCGCGTAAGCCGGCGCGTGTACAACATAGCGCTTAAAGTCGCACAGAGCGCACCTGCATGCCGGCCGCTGCTTCGAGTTTGTAATGGCAATCTTCTGCTTCTCCTCTTCGGGGAGGAAGAAAAACTCGCGAGCAAGCTGCTGCGTACCCGTCACGAGATCCTCCGGAATGTTGTGACCCTTCACATAGAAGAACCCGACGTCCTACGTCGCGCGCGCAAGTCACGCACACCGAGACAACGGGTGAGAACATTGCACACATTATTTCACTACAGAGCACCATTCGCAGAGGACTGCGCAGCGCGCACACACACACACCTTGCACGCCGTGTGCAGCTGTTCGGCGACCCTCTTCTTGGCGGCATCGAGCTCTCCCGCGGGCACCGACTGAGGGGCTGTGAAGGGAGTGAAGTCGATGATGGGAATGGCCGTGAAGGCCCCGCTCGACTCTGGCGCCGTCATGATGGCGTGCGTGGAGAGTGTTGCGAGGTCGTACGAGAAATGGGCCGTTTTTCGGGAAGTACACTGAGAGTGCGAGTGTCGCACGTGAAGGACATGTCCGGACATTGCGTAGATTCTAATTAGGAAATAAAGTGCATTATGGGATATATTAGGATAAACAATTATTTTATATCCATATATGTGGTATATTATAAATACAATGTGCTATTGATAGATGGAACAGGACAGAATTATGGATTATTAGGATATTTTGTCCTTTTAAATGACTAATATGGACAAAAGTCACAGCGTTACCAGGCTTACCGTGCGCACTTTTCGACGAGAAGGGACCGGGCTATTGTCTATCGCTCTAATCTCTTAGATTCTTTTGCACTCAAGGGTTCTTCTCGGCTTCGTGTTGTGGTTTAGTGGCAGTCTGTGGTGTTCCATCAATTCGCTATGTGTGCGACGCACGAAGCCGAACTACTGCCGCCACTCGAGTGAAAAGTGCTGATTCATTCAAACGAGGTGCGGGCGCGCTCACTCAACCGTTCGCTGCGAGCCGGAGGCCGGCACCCAAAAAATGCGCGAACCGGTGAAGACGGGCGCCAAGACGTCTCGGTCGCACAGCCTCTGGGGCGAAATGCGGAGCAAGCTCTCCATGATGCACGACGGCGTGCACGGCGTGGGCGCAAGCGACACGGCCGCGACCGCCGCGCGCAACGTGATGCGGGCGAGGCTCAAGGCGGAGCAGTCGAGCGTGAATCAAATCGTCACGGAATCGGCGGGGACATTCGCGAGCAACGTCGCCTTCTTCGTGGTGTTGCCGGCGGTTCTCTCTATTCTCATTATCGTCCTGTCGTGCATAGACATGGCGGTGTACATGGATGGCGTCGACTTCGGCAAGCTGCGCATCGCCTTCACGGAGCTCACCCTCGACCAGAGCCGCGCTGCGATTGCGTCCGGCGCGCGCATCCAGGCCAACCTCCTCGGCGCAGTCGTCTCGGTGACGGGCTTTGTGTTGCAGCTGAGCATCAACCGCTTCGGTCCTCAAGTGCGCACGCTGTTCTTCGGACAGATCGCCCCGGGGGCGTACATTGCGGCGTGCGTGTCCGGCGTTATTCTGTGCACCATCTTCACCTATCTCAGTGCGTCTGCGACGACGTTTGTGCCGCGCTACTCGAGCCTCATTCCGCTGCTGTGCGCGTGCGTGAGCACGCTGGCAGTGTGGCCGTACATGCAGCTCCTGTTCCAATTCCTCGAACCCGGCAAAATCATCGGCTATTCGCGCGACGCGTGTCTCACGGCGTTCGGTTTTTCGAGCGCGGACAACAGGGCGGCCGATGAGGAGAAGTTTCTCGCGTCGCTCACGGAGAAGGACATCGAGGCGCGCAAGCAGCAGATGGTCAAGTCCGCCGAATACCTGTACAGCGTCTCGCACACGGCGCTGTCGCGAAATGAGCGCAACGTTGTGCACATGGCACTCAATGCGGTTCTCGTTGTTACGACGAGTTACAGCCACATGAAGCCGATGCTGGTGGGTGTGCGCAGACTGGGCGTGTGTGTGTGTGTGTTGTGCGCGCGCTAGTGTTTGCGGGGTGCGTAATGCGACTTTGTAGATGCGCGCCACTGTCTACTTTTGTATGTGTGTGTGTGTGTGTATGTATGTGCTTGCGTTGTTGATTTGTGCGCGTGTGCGTGCGTGTGCGTGTCGTGTTGGTTGGATACTAACCGTACGTCCTGTCCGCCGGCGCTCGCCACAGTCGCCGGCGTGGTGCTCAGTGCCCGCGTGGATGCGCCACTCGGTCGATTTTGCGAGCCTCCACTTTGATTACATCTCGTCGCTCGAAGAGGCGCACACGTGGTTTGAATTCAAGGTGGGCCGTTGCGTACACAAACTCAACGTTCGCCCACACCCGTTCACTCCATTTCGCGGCACTCGCACTGCCAGCACCATAGCAACACACGCACACATGCAACAACCACACACCCACGCACGCGACACACACGCGCAGTACACTTGCAACAAACACACACGCACACAACGGACGGAAGCAGATCGTATTTACTCCCGTGCCGCGCTGCAGATCTTCAAGCAGTACCTGCTCCTGTTCGGCTCCGCCATTAAGGACGTCAAGGACGTGTGCACCATCATCGCCGCGAACACGCGCGTCGCCGCCGTCTCCGCCGCACGCGCCGGGGACCTCGCCGCTCTCGACCTCGCGATCAAGTTTTTCAACTCGTACATTCGCATTGCGATCAACGCATCGGTGGGTGTGGTCTGTGCACTCGACGTCGGCATGAAGAGCGACGTATTGGATCGGCGTTAGTCAGCGCTATCCATCGACTCGACATTTACATAATAATGAGAGGGACACATCGCGCCCCGCCTCTAGAACGGCTTACCGCCAACCCTAATTGTTGTCATGAGATCACGCACGTGGTCTTCCCAGCTACGCTAACAACCCCTCACGCCGTCTCGCAGGACGCGAAGGTGGCGACGACCGTTCTCCACCAGTACCGCATGCTGGCAGAGACACTAATGGGCGACGAGTTCGCGCCGGCGGAGACGGTCGAGAGCCCCTACGCGTCTGCGGCCGGGCGGCGACCTCGCACCACTCCGCCACAGGACGAGTCGGCGCTTCTCACCGTCACCGTAATGGAGGCAGCACAGGAACACGAGAGTGCGCAGGGCGCGCGCGTGCATGAGGAAAACATCCCCGGCCAGGTTGGCGACCTCCCGACGTCGCCCGAGGCCATGCGGTCGCCGCCGGGCCACCGCATGAGCGCAATGTGGAACCGCGGGGACGCGCCGATGCATCGCATGTCGCTGGCTGCGTCTTCGTCGGACCATCCGACGTTGGGATCGAAGACGAACGACTATGGAATGGCGGGAACGGCACCGCTGCGGGCGGTGCGCATTGCGGAGCACATGGTGCACTACCGAAACGAGTGAGTGGAGGGAGAGAATGCATTGAGCGCTGTCCTATCTGTGAAGCCGTGTGTGTCTGTGTGTGCGCGTGCGCGGGCACGATGTGTTTGTGTGTGTGGGTGTGTGCGGGGCTAGAGGATGGATAGGGAGGGACCGGGGTGGGGG
>CALSCQ010000101.1:0-17500 GCA_943704525.1 Pigoraptor vietnamica
CTCTCTCTCTCTCTCTCTCTCTCTCTCTCTCTCTCTCTCTCTCTCTCTCTCTCTCTCTCTCTCTCTCTCTCTCTCTCTCTCTCTCTCTCTCTCTCTCTCTCTCTCTGTCTCTTGTGCTCTGTCTGTTGTCCCTTCCTTCTGGGTGGCTAGCTTCATGCGACGCACGCGCGGAAGGCCACTCAATTCCTCTCGGCGGCCGTTGTTTGCTTTCACTCTCTTGTGTGCACTTGACTGAGGACCTTCCTCTCTCTGCCGCAGGGGACACCATGCTCCCAATCCCTCGATTGCCGGCGAACGTCGAGCCGCAGTTCCTCGAATGCGTCAAGTCGTACATTCCCGCCGTCGTCAACGCGCGGTACATTGCCAAGGGCATGGGTGCGTGTGCTGCGCTGCAGGTCCCTCCATTTCTTGTGCGAATGCATATGCCTTAGATGCAGTGCTAGACTCAGTGGCAGCCACGTGCGTATACTCTGTGTCATGGGCGTCTGTCTGGGCACTGTGCCTATGTACGATGCTTTGTGTGCACGTGCGCCTGCATTCTGAACCGCCGATATCCGTTGTGCTATTCTGTGTGACAGAGAGGCCAGCGACGCAGCGTTTGAGTGTTTGAATGTGTGCGTGCGTGCGTGCGTGTGTGTGTGTGTGTGTGTGTTGGGGGGGGGGGGGGGGGGGGTATTCCCATTGGCTCCGTGCAATGCCAGCCCTCCTAATCGCCCTGTTCCCGCGCAGCATTTCTCGCCGAGAACCGCCGCCTCACCGTTCTCTTTGCGCGCATTCCCGCGCTCACATTCACGGACGCGTCTTCGATTGGGCCCGCACACAAGGCGACGGAGCTTGTGCAGCAGGTCGTCATGCGCCACGAGGGGACGATGCACCAGTTCATGGTGGACGACAAGGGCGCCGTCATGCTCGCCTCGTTCGGTCTCGTCGCACACGAGAACGACGCGCAGTGGGCGCTGAAGGCGGCGCTCGAGCTCAAGGAGAGTCTGTCGGCGAGTTATCCGGAGTTTTCGATTGGGCTCACGACGGGGACGGTGTTTGCGGGCGCGATTGGGAGTCCGTCCAGGAAGGCCTGTGGGTGTCCGAGCTCCCCTTCTCTCACTGCCCCTCCATACTCACACACTCACTCACACGCACACGCACGCACGCGCGCGCGCACACACACACACACACACACACACACACACACACACACACACACACACACACACACACACAGCAGCAGCAGCAGCAGCAGCACGCTCACGCCATTCCTGTAGCTGTGTAACACTATGTTCGCTGCCCTGACATGTTCCCATTCTCTGCCGCAGACACAATCATCGGCGATGTCGTCAACATGAGCGCGCGCCTCATGTGCCACGCGCTCGCACAGCGCGGCGTCCTCTGCGACTTACCCACGCAAGAAGCGAGCGGCGACTCGTTCCGCTTCCGCAGGCACGATCCCATCACGGTGAAGGGGCGCGCGGAGCCCATGCCCGTCTACACGCCCGTCGGCATGCGGCAGTGGCAGAGCGTCACGCGAAAGCAGTCGCGGAGACAGTACATTGGGAACATAGGGGACAAGATTGCCGACGCGAACGAACCGCCGCAGGACCCGGTACGTGTGTGCGCGTGGTCGTGTGTGTTCGGTCTATAGGACGTGGTGTGTGTGTGTGTGTGTGTGTGTGTGTGTGTATGCAAGTGTGTGTGTGTGTGTGTGTGTGCGTGTGTATGTGTGAGTGTGTGTGCGCGGGCGTGCGAGCGGGCGCTTTTGGTGCGCATTATTGCTTCCTTCTGTACCATGCTGTGTTCCTGCAACTCTCACACACGCGCACTCTACACAACAGCCGCAGTCGCTGAGTCGTCGCGGGAGCATGGCGCGTGGCATCCGCTCCGTGATCAACGTGAATCCGCAACAGCGGCGGCGGCAAGTGTTTGTCGGCCGCACCGATGCGGTCGCGAAGATAGCAAAGTCGATTGACGCGGCGAAGGAGAAGAAGGCGGCCGTCATGCTTCTCGAGGGCGACGCCGGCATGGGCAAGTCTGCGATGGTGGAGGTCACGTGCCGCAATGCGGCGCAGGAGGGCTTTGACGTGCTGAGGGCGGGCGCGCTCGACATTGAGCGGGGAACGGTGCGTTTTCGCGCATGTGCACTCGCACAAACGCTCGCTTGTATGGAGACACGCATGAATGTGCACTCACCCTCACACACGCACACGCACACGCATGCACACATGCGCACGCGTACAAGCACTGTTGCGCCCTGCATCCCCGTTCTCACCCTCCCGCCCGCTCGCAGCCCTTCTACGTGTGGGGCGAAATCATTCTCCAGCTGTGCGACCTCGTCGGCGGCCCCCTCGGCGGCGGTCGCAGGCGGCTAACCGTGACGGGCCGTTCCATGGCGTCCGAGAGCATGTTCTCCGTCGCCTCTTCCAACAGCGGCGGTCCGTCTGGGCGCAGCTCGATGGTCTTTGCGGACCTCAAGGGTGAGAACCTGGCCGAGTACATTGTGCGACTCGTCGAGGAACACGACGACCTCCTCCCGCTGCTCCCCCTCCTCAACGCCATGCTGCCCATGAACCTCCCCGAGACGGACGCGACGAAGGACATGGCGGGTCCGCTCCGCATGAGCCAGCTGTTCTATCTCGTGGGGGAGCTGCTCCTCCGCCGCGCCAAGTTCAAGCAGCTTGCGCTCATCATCGACGATGCGCACTGGATCGACTCTGCGTCGTGGGGACTCGCGTGTCACGTGGCCGAGCTGGGCATTGGCGGCCTACTGTTGGGCGTCATGTCCCGTCCTCTCGCGCTGGAATACGGCGCCAACATACCCACCGAGTGGGAGAAGATGAAGGACCTTGCGCACGCGCAGCACCTGCTGCTCGAGGGGCTCCCGCGGTCGGAGATTCGGCTGCTCGTGGCCGCGTGCGTGGGCGCGGACGACTGCGCCACGGAAGTCGCCGAGTACATTGAGGGCAAGTCGCGCGGTAACCCGCTGTTCGTGGAGCAGCTCGTGGAGATCCTCCGGTCTGCGTCGCTGATTGATGTCGTGGGCGGGATGGTGATGCTGCGTGCGACGGGCGTCGATGCGAAGAACTTGGAGCTGGAGGTGCCGAACACGATGAAGGGCATTATCACGGGACGGTTCGACAGGCTGCCACTCACGCAGCAGTCGATTCTGAAGACGGCGAGCGTCATCGGGAGGTGCGTGCGTGCTGGGAGGTGGCGTGCGTGGCGTGTGTGTGTCTTGTGTGTGCGTGTGTGGTGTGTGTGTGTGTGTGTGTGTGTGTGTGTGTGTGTGTGTGTGTGTGTGTGTGTGTGTGTGTGTGTGTGTGTGCCCATCCGTCAGTCAGATCTTATCTGTGTTCGTGTATGCGTCTGTTTTGCGCGACTCACTTTCCCACCCCCCACCCACAACGCACACACACACACACACACAGGTTGTTTCCCGTCAATCTCCTGTGGGAAGTGATGCGCGCGACAGACCCTTCGCTGACGGAGAGCGACCTCGAGGCTACACTCAACGAAATTGACCTCATCGTCGAAGTGGAAACGGCCGTGGAATTTGCGTTCATGTTCTCGAGCGACGTGTTCCGCGACGTCGTGTACGGACTGCTCACGAAGACGCAGGCGGCCGACATTCACAGGCGGTGGGTGCTACAGTGTGACCGCAAGCTCGGCCATTGCACACATTACGCACGCGCGTGTGTGCATCCGTCTCTCCTACGAGGACATTGTGCGACGTCTTGCTCGACCCACTACGCGTGCACTCGCGTCGCACAATCACGCCTTCAACTCAATCTTGCGCCTCTGTCTTCTCCCAATCGCGTCCTTCAACTCAATCTTGGCCCTCTTCTTGCTCGCAGCATTGCCGGTCTCCTTGAGCTGAACGACTCGCCGAACTGGTCCATCATCGCCTACCACTGGGGCCGCACGAAGAAGGTCGCGCGCTCGCTCGAGGCGAACGAGCTTGCCGCGAAGGCAGCATACGACGGATTCGCCGTGCGCGAGGCCATTGCGCACTATGAAACGGCGCTCGAGATTGTCAACGGATCGGGGAACCAGCACCGGGGCTCGGTGGTGGGTGGACGGCGTTGAGTCCCTGTCGCCGCGCAAGTGTGTGTGTGTTCGTTCGTGCGTGTGTGTTTCGTACCCTTCGCCACTGTGTGCTCACATGCATCCCCCTCTCCCTCCACAGCAAACGAAGGGCACACGCGAGGCCATCCCGCCGGACGAGCAGCTGCCGGTGATAGGGCGCGACCGCATCGTCGGTTGGATTGCGATGCTGGGTCGGTGTTACGTGGCGATCACCGAGTTCAAGAAGGCCGACGAGTACTTTCGCATCGCCTTTGAGCACTACGGCGAGAAGCTCCCAAAGAAGAAGATCGGTAAGATACTCGGAATCGTCCGCGAACTCGGCAAGCAGAAGAAGTTGGCCAAGCGGCGGCGCAGCGAGGAGAAGGAGCGTCGCAGGCACGCGGGTGCTCTCGCCTCCCCCGTCGAGGGGATTAGCGCCGATCTCATCCTCAGTGCGGGCCACGGCCAGCGACCGCCCCTCGTGCGAAAGAAGAGCCGCGGCATACTGCGAAAGATGTCGGCGGCCGTGCGCCCCATGGACGAGGCGGACGAGGGACAGCCCGCGTCCGGACGCCCGGTCACCCCGCCGTCCGATTCTATGCGCGCGTCGATGCAGCAGCTGCAGAGCCGGTCGGGCGCGAGCGACAATGAGTCGTTTGGCGTCAAGTCCATGCGCAACAAGGGGTCGTTGGTGGAGCCGTCGCTGGGCGGGAAGGACGTCGCTCCCGACGGGACTCCGATGCAGCTGTTCATCGCGCGCATGCTGATTCGGCAGCAGGAGGTGTCGTTCTTTCTCAACGACCGGTTTGGCTATGTGTACACGATGATGCGCGGCATGAACGCGCTCGAGTCGCTGCGGCCGGCGCTCCACGGGGAGCTCGCGCTGTCGTACGCCAAGTGGGCATTTGTGCTGAGCGCGCGCGGGAAGCACGAGGAGGCAGCCGAGTACATCCGGGAGGCGATTGACGTCAAGGACAAGGCCGGGATGGAGCCTGCGCTGTGGGTGACGTGCGTGCCGTGCTTGCACACACAGCGCACGCATTACCCATGCACGTACACACACCCCACACGCACACGTGCATTCACACTTGCATTGCCACGACGTCCCCCCACGATGCTAACTTATACCTCTCGATATTGTCTCTTTTCCCTCGCAGCGAGCTGTACACGCTCCTGTTCCACTGCCTCATCTTCGCGGCCCAGTCGAACCACACGGCCGTCGGCATGCTCACGGAGCGCATCAACTACCTCTCGCAGCAGCTGGGCGACTGCTTCCGCCGCGCGCAGTGCTTCTGCACCATCGGGTACTCGAACTACTTCCCCATGGGTGCGTCTCCCGCGCCGTTGTTCTCCCACATTAGAGGGTGTGCTTGTGTGCGTGTACATGTTTTGTTCGTGCACGCTCGTGTGTGTGTGTGTGTGTGTGTGTGTGTGTGTGCGTGCCACGCCTTACCCTTTGTCACTTTCTCCTCCAATACGTGCTATTCCCCCTTCGCAGACGAGATCACCCGCTGCGCTGACATCATGAACGAGATCTATACCAAGGCCCGGCAGTGCGGCGACGTCCAGACAATCATCTGGACAGTTGGCATCGGCGCCTTCATGCACCTCACGCTCGACGACCGCGTCAAGTGGTGCTTCAACCTGCAGGAGGACACGGTCACGATGGCGCGCAAGCGACTCGACCCCTCGAAAGACCAGGCCACCCTCGTGCTGCTCTACGGCGGCTACGCCCAGGCGCTCGTGCGAATGGACAAATCGTTTGACCGCATCGTGAGTTCGATGAGGGAGGTCGTCGCCATGTCGAAGGACGTCAACCCGCCCAACTTTCTCCCGTTTCCGGGCCTCGTCGCCGTCGTCTTTGCGCTCGGCGAATTTGCCATGACCCGCGGGAAGGAGCTGGACGAGGTGGCCGGCCGCCGCGCGACGGTCGTGGCCATCTCGAAGGCGTGCCTCGTCGCCGCCAAGCGGTTCATCAAGATGTTTGTGCTGACGCAGGAAATGTACCCGTGCCTGTGCGCCATCGACGCCCTCCTGCGCGAAGACTACTCGCGCGCGTCTCGCCTCGCGTCCGAGTTCCTCGCGTCGTTCGAGGCGCGTCGCCCCAAGAGCCCCATCTCGTACGTGCGCGCGTGGGCACACGTCGTGATCGGGTGGGTCGCCAAGCACAAGCACGAGAAGCCCGGCGGCATCTTTTCGTGCGTGCGAAAGGCGCCGTCGGGCGATCCTTACCCTCCCGAGACGCGCAAGCACTACGCGCTCGCGTGCGAGCTGTTCGCAAAGTGCCGCGCCACGTACGAGCCCCGTGCGTTTGGGATCAACCTGGACGCTCCCGGCGGGACGGAAAGCAAGAAGCCCTCGCACGCGTCGGTACTGTCGTCGACCGTGTGAGAGCGCCGCCAACGTCACGTGCCCTCTCCTTGCTTGCTCGTCCGCGGCCCTTTGTGTGCAGCTCTACTGCGCCGGCGCGACAGCGAGTGTTTCCCGGCCGGTGGTTGCACGCCCTTTCTCTCTATTCGCGCGTTATGTCTGCTTGTCTGTTGCGCATTGCGTACGCGTGCGCGTGTTTGTCTATTGTCTTGCGTGCCGCGTGCCGTCTTGCGCGGCTCAGTATTGGTTTGCGTTGCGTCTTCATTCTGTCACTCTCGAATTTCGTTGTACTGTACATATCTATCTGTCAGGCGCTCTTGCCTCACGTCTCTACGCGTGAAGGACGCGTACGACGCTGACGTCGTGCGGCTGGCTTTTGCCAGTTCGACACAAGCTGAATACACTTCAAAATAATCCGAATCTCAATGTGACTCTTGCCGGTCGGTCCCGCCGCCAACTGAACGAGTAATAGACTCGGGGTGCGCCCGGCGGACTTGTAGAATAATACAAATAACTGCGTGTCGCTCTTCCGCTCTGCCGTTGCCCTCAGAACTGACTGATCCGTGGCGAATGCAGCGGCCGTGAACCAGCTTGTTATTGACTGGGCCGATGTCTGGTTGTTCAGGGAAGAGACTTGTCCATTCACACGCGACTACGGTAACCGACTTGTCTGGTGCGCACAAGCGAAAATAATGCCCTCAGCCGAGTGCCCGAGTGACTCGCCGGTTGCACTGGTGTGTGCATTTTTTTTCAGTCCGTGCCGATGTGCCGAGTCGGCCGACGGCGTCGACGCACAGACTGCGGTTATGATCTGTAGTGAGTCGACACCGTGCCACCGGCCTTGTGCCACAATTATAGGCCATAGAATTCGTGTCGCATTAATTTTCTTGCCTCGCCTGTCCCTCGAACGTCCCGCCAGCACATTGATTACGATTTCATGGACGCACCATAATCAGAAGTGAAGACACCCGGCGGGGACAGGTGTAAGTCAGCAAACTTACAACGGACTCAGTCACGGCAGCCGTCAGACGGCACTGGGGCCACTGGTTGACAGTCCCCGCCGACACAACTGTCGTGAGAGCTAGTTTTCGCAGTGGCCAGGCGCGCACTCGGCTCGGCTGGGCACTCCAGTCAGTGTGTCTGAGTACCAATAACGCACTGCACTGTGCGGACGATGTCGCCGGCGGTTTCGGCAGTACTGTAACTGCTGTCGCTGAATGGCCCGGGCGCACGCCAGGCGGCGGCAGCCCTGACGGGTTCTGCTACTGGCAGTGCAGTCCCATGACCGACCACCTGACCCTCGCGCGCATCCGCGTTCCCTGCGCAATGCAGTGTGCGCCCATTGGTCCCGAAACCTGTAGCGCGCATTGGGCCGTTGCGCACTCGCGCGAACGGCTGTGAATGATGGGGCAATGCGAGGTTGCAACCGTGTTAGGCGCCAGTTGCGCCTGCTTTCCAGAACCCCAGAGATCCGACGTGGCTTTTTTTTTTCTTGCGGCTTACCCGCAACGTCATCATGGAAGAGCAGTGCCGTGCGATCAGCAGTACTTAGCTTTGCCGCCTCCTGTTTCAAGGCGTGTGCTGGGCTTGCCGCGGTTGACCGTGCCAGTTGTCGGCCTGACTGCCAGACCGGCAGACTGTGACGCAGCCCTTCCCGCGCATTGGCGGGTTCTCCCCTCCGCCCCCCAAAAAACGCGCGCGCTTTTGGTTAACTCCGTGCATTGCTCTGCGTAGCCAATGAGGGGTTTACCCGCCTTTTTTTCTTTTTGTTTCGACGCAGCGAATCAGTCCTGTTTTGGTACGAATCGTTGCCAGCGAATGTTATTGGTCACAAGTGCACGGTGCAGTGTGACCGCGCCATGTCACGCGCTTCGAAAGCTTCGACGAGAGATGCGCAATCGCAGTGAAAAGAATAGCCTGCGTCACGCGGTCTTGTGAATGATGTGTCGCGAAAGGGAAGCAATTCTAGGAAGGCGACAACCGCCGCGGAACATTCCGCGCAGAATGTGAAATTTCAGTCCACCAATCAGAGCGCGCCATTAACGGTGCGCAATAATACACCAACCACACGGCGATGACTCACAAGCTTGGTACCGCGAGAGTTGCTGTTGTATTCGCTCGCGCAATTCCAACCGCCGGTCGGCCATTGGGTGACATTTCAGTGAGTCAACGCGGCGGAATAGGAAAGAGTGGACTCCGGTTCAGCTTCTTTCAGTTGCAGGCACGCCGCCTGAGCGAAAGTTCCCTCGCCGGGCAGTTTATTTTTCTGGAGAAATCTTCATACCGAGCGTTGAAGGCGTTTCAATTAGCGAAGGGATAACGTCATCGCCGGCGGGCACTGACGCTTCAGTCGCTGGGAGAAGTGATCCCCGGCTGCCGAATGTCAGCCCGCCCCGGCAGCGACGTCCGAGATCGTTGGTCAGTCCGCCGCTGCCAGCACTTCAGAGTCTTACTGTAGTAACAACATACATCAATTAAAGACTTTATTACTCGTGACAGTGTGCTGCAGTTTGTATGAGATAAACAGCAGCCGTTAGCTGAAAGTCGCTGCCGGCCAAATACAGTCAGCCAATCGTTGGAATGCCATGTCCATGTCGGCCAAATTTTCAGTCGGCGTACTAACAATTTACTAATATTGGCTATTGCGTGGGACGTTGTTAACACGGCGTATTGCAACCCTTTATAATCATTATTAAATTTAGTTGTCGTCAATTCCATGTTAATAGAAATATTTTCAGACCAGGGAAGTATGTACAGGAGGAAGTGAAAGTGGCAGACAGACGCAAGTGCCAGGCCGACAGTTGAAACGATCCGACGCAAACGAAGTTCCGGCGAGCGAACGCAAATCGATTAGATGTCCTCGATCTTGGACGCACAAACGAGCGGATTAGAATCCGCCAGCTGCTGCCGCCCGTGCGAGCGATAGTCGAAGGTGCACGCGTGGTCTTCGGCGTGCTTGTGCGCCATGCAAAACTCCCGCTCGCAGCGGCACTTGAACCGAAGGAGGGTTCGCAGGCGCTTGCCGCACGACGCGCACGCGCCCGGCTTGTGCCGAAGGGTCGCCGAAGAAGGCCCACTAGCGGCAGGAGCGGACGCAGCTGCCCGCTTCTCGACGCGCCCCGAAGCGACGGAAGTGAGGGGATCCCGCCGCGCTGCGTTCGACGCCATGCGCTGGCGAATGCTCGCAATGGCATCGCGCAGGCGCTCCTGCTCTTCGCGCGATTCGCTGACCGTCGCCGACGCCATCTCCTCGGAAAGAAGCGGGTGCACGCGCGGAGCAGTCAGCCTCGGCGGGCACGGGGGCTGGTGCTCGAAAGAGTGGGGTGCGGGAGCGGCGCCGTCTTGTCCGCTCTCGGCTGCCGATGGTTCGCCGGGTTGCTGCGGTCGCTGCGGGGAAGGGCGCCCGTCCGGAATCAGCCGAATTTGAATGGCGACGCGCTGGTTTCCGATTCTCGCCATGAGGACGATGGGTTCGCGGCCGGCGACAAGGGCGGCCAGCTGCCGCACAGAGAGCTGTCTGACTGCGCGCGCGATATCGTCGGTCGGAATTACAGGCGGCGTGTTGCTTGCGCCGGCGCCTGCATGAGTAAAAACCTGTCAGTCGCCGGTCACTCTGCGCAAACAAACAGCGAGTGAAGGGAGACAGACAAGCACGCACCCGTATTTAGCCGGGGAATCAGCGTGATATAATTATCACTCGTTAGTCGCAGCTCCGATACCGAAGGAAACCGGCCGTTCTCGCCGGCCATCGTGTCGAGGTCGTGGCCGTTGACAAGCAGCTGCTGGCCTTCGGGTCCAATTCCGAATTCGGTCGCGATATAGCCCTTGATCTCCGTCACCGTGTCACTTCGTTTGACCGTGATTTTTCGTGTTGCGCCACCCACGGGCGTCCTCACATACATGTCGAAGGTTTCGTGTTGGCTGTCCTGTCCCTGCGTTGCGGCAGTGCTTGCGTTCGGCGATCTTTTGGGAGACACAAACGGCCTTGGTTCGGTTGCCGCAGGTGGAATTTCGCCCCATTTTACAACTTGGTGGGGGTCGGTCGCCATAATTCCTTCGCCGCCGTTGATGACGGATTCCTTCGCTCGGATGATTCCTTCGCCGATGTAGATTGTAGATTGTGTCGATGTCCCTTCGCCGCTGCTACTTGTTGAAATAGAGGCAGTGTGAGAGAGACGCCGACACGCCGGGACCGCTTGAAGAAGCGAAGGAGATCGCGTGCGAGGTGTGGAAGTTATCAGACGGCATGGGCCCTCCTAAATATACGTTCGACAGCAGAACGGGCGGGAACGACAGATTTTCCGGGTTAGAGGTCGACAAACGAGAACGACAGCAGTTCGCTCCCCACCCTCTGGAGCAGAAAAAAGGGTAAGACGCGAATGCCGTGCGGCGAAGGTGGTGGAGGTTGTTCGCAATGGGGGAACGTTCGGCGGGGAACTGTCGCTATTCTGCGTGGAATTTTCCGATGGGTCGCAACGCCAATTGACCGCCCTGCGTCATCCGCTCAAGAATTGGACCTCCGGAAGCACTGAAAAAAATTAATTCAGCGAATTTGTAAAGGACGAGAAAAATAATTCCGCCAATATTGGCCAATGATTTGGCCACGTCAGCCTCCTGTCACAATTTGATCGATCGGTGATTTAATTTGCACGGCGAATGTACCGAATTTTCTATCGATCCGATTTGATTCGGGATTATTTCTTATCATGCTTTTCAATTTCTCTTTATTTTGACGTCCGCTGACGGATTCTTGACATACTTCAATTGGTGGGAGTTGCGGCCACAACTTCGCGCAGATTTCGACCCCGAAGTGGGCTTCATACTCACGCGGTGACAAGCCGCCCACCAATCTCGACGTGAGCAGAATTTGACGGGGTGACCCGCGCACCATTCGGCACTCAAAATTTTCTGTTTTTCAATTGAAAAATTAATTTTGCTGCCAGCACAGCCACTTTGCAGTACAAAAGTGATCATAATAATTATTTACTGTCACAAGATTCGCTGCTTCGAATCTTCACACGAAATTATCCGCTGATGACAAAAAATTATTTCGCGTGTCGCAACTCTTCGCCTACTTTGGCCGTATTCACTTCGAACCCCCAATGTAAGTAGGCGGAGATATCGACCCGGACCGGCGTTCCAGCTGGGACCAATTGGAGAGGTCGGTTTGGAGTGAATGGTGCGTTCCTGCGCCTTTGCATTGAACGGCCCTCCCCCATCCTCGCACCATGCCCTCCGCGGCAGAACGATGCAGAAGGCTCGAGCGGAGATATGTTCAGTCCCACTGATTCACACGTGGCCGGGACATCCGCCGCGGATCCGTGACTACCTTCAGTGTTCTGTCAGACTGGCGCGCCCGGGACGCCGAGCCACTGAGTTACCGGCGACCCCAGCTGGGTGACGGAGTTACATGTCCGTCAGGGACTCACTGACAATGTTCGGAGCGCGCTCCCTGGAAATACATTCAGTTGCCGCTCCTCACCAGAGGCTTCGTCCGGCCGTCTGACTCTCAGCCTGAACAGTGTAGTCAGTCGCCGCATCTCGGTACAGTGGAGTCGGCCATTGCACCCAGTTCAGGTACCGTTGTGTCCACTTATATATTCTGATTATTAAATAATTGTTCTATTTGACTGGCTGTGAAGCGAGGCCGGCCTGCCTCAGTGCTGCAGCGACCGCAGTCAGTGGCCGAGGAATGGCTCCCGGCATCGGCGACGGTCGCTGGCAGTCGGTGACAGGCGACCGACTTCGGCACTGTGTATTTATTTAACCGCCCGGGACGCCCGATCCGGAGCGCGTCGGCCGGCGGCGGCCAGTCCTGAGCACGGACGTTAAATTAATGCCGGCGTGCGCCGTCCCGTCGGCCTGTTCAGTCTGACGTGCCGTAAGTCACCGCTTTCAATCTGTCAGTATTTTATTATAATTCCGTCAGTATTTTAATTAATTATAATTCCGCTCGGCTAACTGTCCAGCGCCGGGCCGCCGGCGGCGCGGCCGGCCTCGTTTAGTACGCCGACCCCCGCCGGCCGGCTGCGAGTTAAACGTTGCCCAGCGACTGCATAATTGCAATTGCGGCATTGTGTGCGGCGGAGGCCTGGCAGTGGTGACTTAGTGCCGGTGCTGCACCTCCGGGTGACTCAGTGTCTACTCTGATTACAGAACTGCAGACAATTTACCAGTCTTTTGGCCGACGGAGACAAAATTAATATTCGTAACGGCATGTCTGATGCGGGGCAACTCCTTTCACTATGCCGGCGGGCCCCGGCCAAAGAAACTGTCAGTCGACTGGTTTGCCGCCGGACCGTCGGCCACATGCCGGTTCTCCCCACTAACGAAAGGCACTAAACGTGATCAGCCTAGACGGTTACTTCACAGTCTGGCCCACACAGTGCAGTCTTCAGTCCGGCGCGCGGGGGTTAGTGGAATTGCTGACAAGACTGTTAGCTTTGTCACGGCAGTTGGTTTCCGGTTCAGCGCGGCAGAACTGTAACCGGCCGCCGAATTCGAGTGCCTGCCCGGCGGCTGACGGACGGCCTGATCATTCCGGCGTCGGCCGCCTGCAGCCACCACTTTTCAGGCGGCTTGACCGGCACCGAACTCGAAGACTCAAGTCGAGACTGGGCTGCTGACTGGCAAAGCCGGCGGCCCGCCACACAGTTCGGCGGCTACCCTGATCAGTCGGTTGAGTAGGATGTCAGTCAACTCAAGTGACCTCCAGGCCATGAATTGTAAATCGCGTACTCAGCCGGCCTCGGCCGGCTGCCAGTGAACGGCGCCACGCCGGGCGGCCCGTCATCGCGACTCCACTCCGAGTTGCCGGATCGACTGAAAGACGCCCTCCCGGCTACCGCCGCCGAGGACTGACGTGTGCCTGGCGGAAGTAAAAAAGCGCATTGCGTTCAATGCCGAGTGACGGAACGGCCGGTGCGGGCAATTAAAAAGAAGAAAGAAAAAAGAAAAATTACTTCGTGACTGAAGTGCCACTGGGTGACTGAAGTGCGCATCCGCCCGATCCTTCTTCAGCCGTCACGCTGTGTCCGCTGAACGTTCTACTGGGCTCCGTGGTCCCATTCGCGGGCGGACAATTTGCGTTGCGAAGGCGCTCACAGGACTGAGTCACCGCACGCGCTCACTCACCAACACGTGGGGCCTATTCAGTGACACGTCGGCCGGACGGCTGGCCTACTCACGGCAGTGTACTGTCACTACTGTCGGTCGCTTTCCCACCCCTTAATTGCAACCCACACTTGGAAGCGTCAATGGAGGCTTCCGAGTGAACCATTGCGAGACACGTGTCTCTCTCTTTCTCGCTCTCTCTCTCTTGCGTGACAGCGTAGAAGAGAATAGAAAGAAATGACCACACTCTGTTTTCGCTGACTGTCCAATTAATCCGCGCCCACGTGTCACGCACTCCCCTCCGATTTCCTTCGTGACGATACCACCCAATTCGGCCGAATTCTCTCTCTCGCAACTTCGTTCCCCCGCGTGCATGCACGTGGAGAACGGCATGGACGTCCGCGCACATGCGAACAAACCGCGCGCGCGGTCGCCACGTGTGTGCACAACATCAATGCCAGCCCATTCTACGTGCCTCGCTCTGCGATGCGCCCTTGCGCTATGCACACAAGAGCAAGAGCACTACGGCACACCTCCACATTCAGTCACAGCAGATCCGCTCGAATCAAACCGTACCAGCAACAGAGCGAGAGGGGAACGACGAGAATGGGCAGCGTAATACAAATGGCCGCCCCGGCAATGCAATGGTTCAATCAACCAATCACAACTGCATGGGCTCGGCTGCCGAGGGCGCCGCGGGCTGCGGGGGCGCCGCGCGTTCCGTGAATTCTCTCAGCGTGCGGACGAACAGAAACTCCTTCTGCCCCTCGTCGGCCCTCTCCACAGCCCCCGCAAGGTCACGCACGAGCCTGCCAACCCGATCATCGCAGATTAATGCACAGAAGGGGACGCACAGGAACCGGAAAGAGCACTTGGCGCGCAAGAGGTCGAAGTGTTAAACAAAGAGACGAGAGATGGGAGGAGGAGAGGGGAAGGGGGCGCGTGTCGTGTCGGTGGCCACACTAAAAACAGATCGAAACACGTCGACCATGAACCTCTGAGATGGACGCGCACTGCGCAGCCCACCTGTCGACTTGCGCAGGGTCCATGTCCCTCGGCACGTCCGACGGCCGCATGACGCCAAACAGACACAGAAGTGACCTGCGAATGCGCGCAATCGAATCCGCCGCCGCGCCCTCTTGCTCTTCGCGAGACGCAAACTCCGCCTGGCGGACGAAGAGTGCGCGCGTCAGCACGTGACATTGTGCGGTCAAGGCGCACAAGACGGCAAAGAAGAGCCCTGGAGAGAAGGTCATGTGTGTGTGTGTGTGCGCACGCGCGCGTGTGTGTGATTGTGTGAGTGTGTGTGTGTGTGAGTGTGTGTGTGTGTGAGTGTGTGTGTGTGTGTATGTGTGTGCGTGTGTGTGTATAGCAAACACAGTCACCTGAAGGTCGTCCCGCTGCGTGGTGAGGCTGTCCCTCTCCTTGATCAGCTGGCGCAGCTTGATGGCGAGCTCGTCGTTCTGCTGCCGAATCTGCGTGATCTTGGGAAGCAATGCCTGCCGAGATGCAATGAAGGGGAGGAGGGGGGGAGAGATGAGTTACAAACGCCCAACACCCGACACGCACCACACGCATGCACTACACACACACACGCGCGCGGGCAACCCCACCTCGACGCCACGAGGGGTAGCAAGGGCTGCCGATTGCAAGAATCGCTTAAGCTCGAGCTTTTCCGTGTCGACGAATGTCTCAAGTGCCTTGTCATCGATCGACTCGCGCCCTCTGCAGTCGATGGTACATGCCGATATATGCCCATCTTTTCAAAAACATAGACGCACACACAAACACAGCACAAGCACCCACACACACACACAAGAGGTGTGCGCACACACACACACAGCACACGCACGCACACACACACAAGAGCAACGGACAGACAACAGCAAAACCCACGCTTCTTCGACGGCGGTGGCCTTTCCCTTCCGGTCGCCGCCCTTCGCTTCCCTGTGTTCCTTCTCTTTCTCTTTCTCTTTCGTCTCCTTCGTCTCTTTCGTCTCTTTCGCCTCCTTAGACACCTTCTGCCGCTTGGGCGGTCGCGCGTCGCCCTTATCCCCCTTCTTCTCCTTCTCCCGCTCCCTCTCCCGCTCTCTCTCCCTTTCGCCTCGCCGCTTGTCCCGCTCGTCGGGCGACGCATCCCTCTTGCCGTCTCCCTTCATGTCCTTGCCACCGGCGGGCTCTTCCGCCTTCCGCTTGCGTCCGGTCGGACCCTCAACAGTCGCCCCACCGTGCGTCGGCGACGGCTTCTCCTCCCTCTCCTTCTCCGTTTTGGAGTCGGCGTCGCGCGGCGGCGAACTCGGACCCCCTTCGCTCGCCCCGCCCTTCTTCTTTGGCTGCTTGCCACCGCCGACAAACCGCCGCTCCACCTCGGGATCATGCTCGTCGCAGTAACCCCAAAACCGTGTGCCGTCGGTGTGCAGCAACCTGCGAGACATGCCGTGTTGGAAGACCATCGGCCGTATGCATGCACACACACACACACGCTGAAACGCACACACACACGCACACACACACACACACGCACGCACGCGCACGCACGCACACGCACGCACACGCACACAGACAAAGACAACTAAAGAACGCATTGACGATTGACGTGGGAATGGCCTAAAGAGGTCATAGGGACACCCACCGCCCCTTGACGCCGCAGTACGCGTGAAGCTTCTTTGGACAAGACTCGTTATCCGCTTCCCCGCACCCCATTTTGAAACCAAACACGGCCTTCTCAATGCTTCCGCGGTAGGCGCAGATGTAGCACGATTGCTGCGACAGGCACACGGCAAATGTCGCGTCAACCGCACGCACGCCAGCGACCCCGCACAGCCACTCACACGGGCACGCGTAAACTCAAGCGCACGCACGCCAGGACCCCGCACAGCCACTCACACGGGCACGCACGTCCACTTAAGCACACACACAGACCACAGTACTAAACGATGGAACGAACACACATGCGACATATGTCATATGCACTGACTCCCATAACAGGGCACAACACGCAAGACAGACCCACCTCGAGCGCACTCGCGGGCTCAATGCCTTCGAACGTGACGACATCTCGCTTCTTTGCGTCACGAAAGCGCACGCCGGGAGTCCACAGCGCACACAGCACATGCGCCCACGTGCCCGTGGCAGTGGGCTTCATGGCGACTACGAGAGTAACGATAGCACGTTACTTGGCCACTTCCAAATACGCAACGCAATTATTGACTCAGGACGCACAAAAGCGTGGCACATCGCACGCGAACGTACAGAGACAACCAACGCAACACACGCACACACACACACACAGACACGCACACACACACACACAACACACACACACACAAAAACACACACACACACACACACACACACACACACACACACACACACACACACACACACACACACACACACATCAAACACGCACGCACAATACATCTGCACGCGCATACGCACACACATCAAACACGCACGCACAATACATGCATACGCACACCATACGCTCTCATTACACTTCCATCAGCCCACATCAACTTACACTTCCGATTTGTGGAGGCGCATATTTGACACTTTTGTGCCTTGTGTATGCCCTGGCTACAGAGGGCGCAAGTCCAATCGCGCGGGGGGTTGGGAACGCCATAACAATCCTGCACGGCAAGACAATTAAGACTCATTGCCACACAGTATGATTGTGCGCACACGTACATAGGCACTCGCACACACACACACACACACACGCACGCACACACACACACACACACACACACACATATATATATATATATATACTCCCACACACGCACACACAAACACATTCACATAAACGCACCCCGTGAAGGATGACCTCGCATCCCGGACCCTTGCACTCTATCAGCGGCCTCCCGTCTGCGGCCTCCTTCAGACACACGCAGCACACTTTCTCGTCATCGTCCATTGCGGCAACACAGGGCGATCGCGCAAAGCCATGGAAAACACTCAC
>CALSCQ010000105.1:0-7500 GCA_943704525.1 Pigoraptor vietnamica
GTGTGTGTGTGTGTGTGTGTGTGTGTGTGTGTGTGTGTGTGTGTGTGTGTGTGTGTGTGTGTGTGTGTGTGTGTGTGTGTGTGTGTGTGTGTGTGCGTGTCTGTGTGTGTAGTGTATGCGTGTGCGCTTGAGTGTGCGAGGGTTTCCGGCGTCCTTCTTCGCACTGTTACCAGTGAGAACACCGTCGTCTCTTGTTGATAAGATAATTTCACCCGTCGCAGTCTTCGAATCTGCTTATGAACGAGCAATGGGTCGTCAAAGTGTGAGTGCTCGGTCGAGGGTACAATTGTTTGCCCTCCACATGTGCCCGTAGCTCTCTTACTTTATGTATGCACTAGCATGCTCGCGCACAAGCACGCGCACCACACGCACACGCACACGCACACGCACACGCACACGCATATGCACACGCACACGCACACGCACACGCACACGCACACGCACACACGCGCGCACACACACACACGCACTGGACCTTGGAACTTACGAACAACGCGCACGTCCACGCACACAGGGCGGACTTTGGCCTGACGCAGCTGCACCACGCGGGCGAGCACACGGACCCGCAGAACCCCAATCGCCTCGGCACAATCCTCTGGCAAGCGCCCGAAGTGCTCACGGGGAAGCGTTACACGAACGCCGCCGACTGTTACTCGTTGTGAGTGGCCGTTTCTAAGCCCTCCATTGCACGAATGCGCGCGGGAGTGTAGAGGCGGAGTGTAGAGGCGCCCGATGGGTGTGTTGGGTGCGCACTGTACTGTACTCGACCCCTTCTCATTTTTCCGACTGTCTCGGTGTGACCGCAGCGGGATTATTCTGTGGGAAATTCTCACGCGCCAGATCCCATACGCGTCGATTGGACTCGACCTCCGTGGTCCCAATGCGGGTGGGACATGCACACGCGCGGCACACACACACCGCAATGCACTCGCGCTTTGATGTCACACGTGTACTGACTTGTTCCACACCGCAAACGCACGCTTGCTTCGCTGTGTCACACGCGTGTTGTCATGTGCTACACACGCTGCCACACAGTAGCGCGCTCGCGTGTTTTTAATATGTCGCCCATGTTGTCACGAGTTCCAGAGTTATTGCACTCTTCGCCGACAGCCCTCACCATTTCCCTGCGTACTGCGACTGACCGTTTATGTGTGGCGCTGATTTTCGTGTTCCCTCCTTCGCCCTTCGCCCAGTGCAATCGCTCGTGACGCTGGTCGAGGAGATTGTGCGCTTCAACGTGCGCCCGCAAATACCGGAGACGTGCCAGCCGGACTACGCGCAGCTGCTGCGAATGTGCTGGGCGCCCGATCCGCTCGAGCGCCCGAGTTTTGCGCAGGTTCGTCCGTTTGGTGTTCTTCCCCGGTGTCCTATTGCTCGTTTCTCTTTGCCTTCCTTTTTTTTGGGGGGGGGTTGCGTTGTGACCGGAATGCGTGCTGCGCCGTGCGTGCCTGTCGCGTGCGTTTGCAGTTATAGAAAAGCCCTTCTCATCGCGAGACTCGTGCGCAGGTGCTTGACATTTTCCAGCGCATAGAGGACGATATGGAGGACAACGACGCCGGCGTGCGCACGCTTACGGAGAAGATTGCGCGCTCCGGACACCTCTCGATGCGCGACGGCTCCGACAAATACCGCGTGTATTGGTTTGTGCTCGACCACAACAGCCTCAACTGCTTCAAGAGCCAGGTACGCCCAGTGCGTGCGTGTTCGGTACACTTTCGCCCGCGCACACACGCACGCACGCACACACACACACACACACGCACACACACACACACACACACACACACACACACACACACAAACACACAAACACACATACAAACGCCCTCACCACGCACCCTTCCCACGTGATCCCATGCAGTACCACCACTCGCCGATCGTCTCTGTCCGCACGACGGACCTGTGCGCTGTCGGCCGCGAAGTCAAGCGCACGCACAACCCGCCCTATCGCATCACGCTCGGCGTCGCGACGCGCAGTCCGCTGCACCTGGGCACGCACACGGTGTCGGAGAGGGACTCGTGGCTGGAGGCGTTCAACGCAGTGCTCACCCTGTTGGAGCGCCGCCGGAGCAAGGTCACCATGCATAGCGTGTGAAGGGGTGCGCATGGGCATGTCATGTGAGTGTTCGCGCCTTGGTTTTGCGCTGCAGTGTGTGCGTGTGACGGTGTTGTCCACCGGCATGAATGAACGGGCGCGTGAAGAGTGTTTTTTGTAGCGCTTGTGCTATGTGCGAGAAAGAGTGAGTGAGTGTGAAAGACTGACTGAGTGAGAGAGCGTGAGTGTGTGAGCGTATGCGAGAAAGGTTCGCTCTTGTATGACTTGAAGGTTGCCTCGAGTATGAGCAGGTCAGTAACGTCAACAGTCATGTCGTTGTTACTCGCGTAGCTGCTTTGTGCCGTTTCCGTCTGAATGCTCATACGGACCAACTGAAGGCGCGAAATGCTCGTATATTCCCTATGGCCATTGTCACTGCCGCACATAAACGAAACGCTTAATCTTCTCCAAAGCCAACAACAGCGTGGCGCAGTGCGGTCGTGAGCCGCTCCCTCAGCGTCTCCTCAGTGGGATACGGCGGCAGGCGAAGGATGCCGAAGCACACGGCGGCGGTCGGCAACGGTGCCTGCACACTCGCGTTCTCGGTGCGTGCGGAGGGGCTGTCGATGGGTCGTGTTATGCAGAACGCGCGGTGCGCTGCGTCGTTCTGCGTCGCAAATCCGCCCACGGGAATGCTTTCGCTGCCCGTTGCGAAGAGCAGCAGCGCTCGCAGGAAGTCCGTCCCTCGGAGTGCGTCGTCAGCGAATGAGTGCCCCGCTTGCTCTTCGACGAATGCCCAGAACCATCTCACTGGCTCCGAGCATGCGTCGTAACCGCCCGCGTAACGCGTAGTCGACCTCCACGCCTCCACGTCGATGCGCTGCTCTCCGGAGACTGCGAGATCGAGCTCGACGGGGGAGAGAAGGGCGGCGGCGTCCTGCGCAACGATCGCGTGGAACCCGCGGGCGATTGCGTCCATCTCCTCGCATACGGACTGGCCGCAGAGCCACCGGCACGCGAGGCGGATGTAGTCGCCCTTGTTCCTCTCCGTCACTTTGATGGCAGCGCCCGCAGGGACCAGCTCCACTTCGTCGCCACTGTGCGCAGTGATGGTGAACGTCGCATCGATGCCGGTTACGTCGTTGTCCCGCATGTACTGCAGCTTGTGCCTGTGCAGTTCAGGGTCGATGCGGCGCGCGTCTTCCCACTCGTCGGCCGGCGCGACGCACAGACGCCGAAGCAGCGGCGCTGCAAATCGAACGGGAACGGCTGCGCCGTGCACGAGCGCGTGGCCAAGTAGAGCCCCGAGAGCCACGAAGCAAGCCCGAAAGTCCCTCGTGCGGACCTCGGCGCCGGCCCTCGCCTCCGCAGCCGCTGGCATGAGGCGACGACCACCGAGGGCGTCAAGGTGCGGCGCTTGCGACAGCGATGCGTCGGTCGCACCGACGGTCGTCATGATCGTGTCACAGAGCGCGGCGACGGCGAGTGATATCCACTCGCGAACGACGCCGCTGCCTCGCCCGTCTTCGCCCTCGAACGCAACGGCGGCGACGTAGCGAGGCACCGCAAGTACATCACCCGCAATCCCAAGCGCGTCGCACGTGGTTGCGATGAGGTCGTCGTCGCGCCTGACGACGGCACACCCGCAGTGCTCGGCATCGTGCGTGTGGGCGCGTTCGTGAGTGCGCCTCGCGATGGAGGCCACCCACGCCGTTTTCGTTCGGGATGGCACAGGTTCGCTCGTGAGCTCGAGGAGTGCCCGAAGGACACCCGTGTTGCCTGTTTGAGCGGCCCAGTCGCCCGGAGTTTGTCCGCCGGCGTCCGGAGTCCAGACTGTCTCGGGCATCGCTGCGAACAGCACCCGGAAGGACTCGATCGAGCCGGTGGCTGCCGCCGCGTGTATGGCCAGCTGACCTTCACCATTCCTGGCTCTCGCAAGGGCGGGGCTGGCGCGGAGGAGCGCTTCAATGCAGTCGGCGTGGTTCTCGGACGCAGCCGCGTGGAGGGGAGTCGCCCCGTCGGCCGCTCTTGCCGCGACGTCCGCTCCTTGTCGAACGTGCCACTCGACGGCCGCCAGGCGCCCGGAGTAAGCGGCGTAGTGGAGCGGAATTGCGGAGCGGCTGTCCCTCGCACCGACGAGCTTGGTTAGAGAGGGGCAGTGCGGCCTGTCGTCCCTGCCGCAGTGCGACGCGAGCGCTTCCAAGCAAACGACGGATCCCGCTTCAGACGCCGCATGGGCGCATGTCGCGCCGTTCTCGTCCGGCGAGAGAGGGCTCGCGCGGGCGTCAAGAAGGACGGCGAGGCAGGTCTCGAGCCCCCAGTACGCCGCCAACCGGGCCGCCGTCATGCCCGAATTGTTTCGCGCGGAAACGTCGGCGCCCGCAGCAAGCAGCATGGCGGCGACCTCCGCAGACTCGCCCATAACTGCCGCCATGAGGGGCGTTATGCCGTCGGCATCGGCGCTGTTCACGCGGATGTCGGGAGTGCGAAGAAGACGTTCGATGGCCCCGATGTTGCGATTGATCGCGGCGTGGTGTAGCGGCGTCGCGTCGCCCCGATCGCGCGCAGATGCATCCGCGCCGAGAGCGAGGAGGGCCTCGACGCAGCGATTCGCCCCACACGCGCAAGCAAGGTGGAGCGGCGTCTGGCCGGCGCAGTCGAGTGCGTCGCGAGGCGGGTCTTTCAACTCGAGGCGGACAGATGCGGCATGGATGATGCGAACGCACTCTGCTCGTTCGAAGGCGGCGGCCGTGTGCATGGGCGTCCAGCCGCGCTCGTTGCGCTCGACGCAGAGCCGCAGCGCGTCTGTCTCGCCCATTTCGCGCAGTCCGGCCGTGTCGTTCTGCCGGCAGAGATCGTGGGGCGTTGTCCTTGACGCGAGCTCGGGTGCTTGCGGCGTCACTGACGCGGAAGCGGGCGCCGAACACTCGACCGGCACTCGGTGAAGGTGGTGGCACTCGCTTGTTTCTGAGCACTCCTTGTGTTCGACATCCTCAGCGACGTATTGCAGCTCGACGATGGCAACGCTCGCGGAGCCGTCCGCGCCGTTGAGTGGGCATGGAGTCGGCGTCTCTGGCTTGGCGACTGCAAACGCCGGATCCAGCGGCTCCGACATCGTCGAGAGACTTGACTGCAGCGGGGCCGTTCTCACAATTGAGTGTGCCTGTTGCGAAACTGCGCTCGGTCTCGGAGGTGTATGCGTGGGTTATCGTATGGAGGAGGGAGATCGCCGTTTGTGGCTCTTCGAGTCAGCTGTGTGGAAGTGCTCAGCTGTGATCGAAAGAAGTCGCACGCCATTGGCTGGGCAATTGGCCAATCAGATCACCGGACTAAAACTGCTGCGCCGCAAGCCTGACCGCCGGTAAGTGCCCATGCGTTTCAGTTGCGTACTTGCCGAGCCTGAGCTTGAGTCCGAACTGATGCTGAGGCGTGCCAGCATTCGAGACAAGACAGCGACGTATTTCTTAACAACTTTCGCCTTGAGTCAGAGCCGGTGCTCGCCAGTCGCCGGCGGACTGGCATCACTTCGGTTTCCTGGCACGAGTCGGCACCGCCGGCGCCTGAGACGTCGTTGAATACACTCGGCGAGCCGAGCCCTTGCGCCTGACTTCGCACGACCATTTCTTTTTCTTGGCGCTCGCCCACCGTTGAAAAAAACAGGCACAGTACTGAACCGAGCGGCGAGTGATAAGAGCGCGTGTGATTGGCCAGTTCGCAGAATTGTCCGCGTGCCCATTGGCTCATTTCTTTTTCGTAGTTGGCAAGAAAACAAACGTGATTGGGCAACGAGCCGACAGCGACCGATATCAGCGCTCGCGAGTGGCTGCAAAGCTCATCTTTTCATACTATGAACTTGGGCTCACAACCGAGCAGCTCAGGCAGTGGTGATCCTTTGCTCTCTGTTTTACTGAAGGTATCGTGTTCGTGGCGCGCGACTCGGCTGGACTTAATCGGCACGGGCTGACGGCGCCGCCAACAGTCGGCTGAGCTGGGCCGGCACTGCCCGTGACGGTCACGCATGGCGGCAGAGGCCTCCATGGACCAATCGCATGCCGACGACATCCTCGAGGCAGTGGTGGTGGGATCAGGGCCCCATGCACTCGCTCTCGTGTGTCGCATCATCGAAGGCACGCCCGACGCGCTCTCGGAAGCCGAGCACCAACAGTTCTGCTTCTGGGGCTACCGACCCGACACGACTGCCGCGAGGACGCTTGCGCTGCGCAGCCACGTGCAAGTGATCGATGCGACGGGCGAGTGGCTCGGTGCGTGGACGAAGGCATTCGCGTCCCTCGGCATCAAGCACCTGCGCTCGCCGCTCTTCTTCCACCCTGACCCGTGAGTCGCCGTATTGTTGTCGTGTGCGTCAAAGTATGGACAGCTGACTCTTCTTCCACTCCGAGTCGCTGTACTGCTAATCACACACACACCGAAAGCGCTTCAAAGTATCGAATGGCGCACTGTATGGACTGTCTGCTGTCAATCGGCCGTAAGCATCTTAGAACGCATGCGCTGAGCTGCGCATTCCGCCACCGACAGCATTAAAATTGCGACTGACCTATCTGCCGTTCGCAGGTTCGATGCCAACTCCCTGCAGCAGTTTGCCGAGTTGCATGGACGGACGGACGAGCTTGCCTTGATGCGGAGCCTCTTCGGTAGCCACGGGCGCCAGTCAAAGTACTCAAGGTGCCGCCGAGTCAGCTTCGCACGCAGTCACACACCACGCACACACACGCACGCATGCACACGCACACGTACATACACGCATGCACACACGCACACAAACACACACACACACACATCGACAACCCACACACACACGCCCACACTCAAACCCGCCAGTCACTTTACGTTGGGCTAATGCTCATACTCACCGCAGGACTACCAGCGGTTCCGCCTTCCGTCCACCGCTCTCTTCGGCGACTTTTGCGCCGCTCTCATTCGGAAGTACGGCCTCGAAGGGATGGTGCGCCGCGCGAATGCAGTCGCCATCCGTGAGGTGACCGGGACGCGCACCGTCGGCAAGCAAGTGTTCCACGTCACTCTTGACGACGGCGCCGTTCTGCGTGCAAGGCGCGTTATACTGGCCACTGGCGCGGGCATCGCTCGTGTCCCAGAGTGGGCATCCCACCTCTATTCCCCGGACGCTGTGTGGTTCGCGGAACGGCCGGCGAACGTCCCGCGCGTGCTCCACGCGAACGATATTATGCGCGGCGCCCTCGATAATGCGGCCTTCGACAGGGCGGGGAAGAAGACGGAGGCAACTCGAGTTGCTGCGGAGTTCGAACCCGCCACTTGGCGATTGTTGGCGGCGGGTTGACCGCAGCCCAGCTGGCCGAGCTCGCGTTGCGCTCGGGTAACTTCGACAGAGTAAGTGCCTCGCAACCACGCACATCCTTGAACACGCACGGACGCGGACACGGACACGGACACGGACACGCCCACACACACGCACGCACGCACGCACA
>CALSCQ010000105.1:12500-19649 GCA_943704525.1 Pigoraptor vietnamica
ACCATGTTCCCCTGAGACCATGTTCCCCTAAGACCATGTTCCCCTGAGACGCAAAGAGAAGGAGCTCGTCAAGACCATGTTCCCCTGAGACGCACTGCGGAGGGGACGAGGCACGTGAGCACCCGCCAGCATAGGACTCGTCCACGTGACCACCCGCCAGCAAGGAGAAGCGTCGCGCGGCCTTTCGCGTCTGCGGTGTCACGTGACGCGGATGTTTCCGCCAAGGGGCCTCCGAGGGTGTCGTGGGTTATTCCGCCCGTTGCATGCACGGCCGCTTTGCAGCTGCCTGTTGCGACACGGCGTCTCTCTTTGAGGGAGATGCCCTCTTCGTTCGCACGACTGTCGTTTCTATACGCCCGCCCTGTTCTCGTGGCGCGCACAGTGTGGCTGCGAGTGCTGCAATAATTGGCTGTTTCGTACGCGCAACACATCCCTTTCGCACGAGCACACAATGCTCTCCTATTCATTACTTAGGCACATCAACTCCGCGACGTGCACGGCCGCGACGCCATCAGTTCGTGGTAAGTCCGCTCGAGCCGCTTTTTGCCGACGGGGTGGTATGGGTTGAGCACGATCTGAGCGAGTTGGAGAGTGTGAGTGACGCGTGGTCCGACCGCGTTAACAGTCCAGTTCGAATGGACTCACCCTCAGGCAGATGCAGTCCGCCAATACATTGTGCGCCCACTTGCGCACACGCGCGTGCGATAGGGGAAACGCGGTCTCCCGTAGTTTGCTGCGCAGCGGCTGCAGTTGAGCACATATTCGACCGACGCCGAAGTGACAGCCCTTCCAACTACCTTGTCGAGAGCAGAAGCTCGATCATCTCGTGTCTCCCGTGCTTGTGTGCGCGGCTGAGAATGCCCCGCAATGCGCTGGTTGTCGGTTCGAAGCGGCGGCTTTCGACGATGGCGCGTGCGACGCCTAGTGCGTTGTGCCGCACCGCAATTTTAATTGCGCGGTTGCCAAATGACGTCGGGTTGACGCGTTCATCTTTGAGGAGAAGGCGCACAACGGGCTCCGACCCGTAGAAACACGCCATGTAAAACGCATCGTTTGCCGGCGCGGACCCATGATCGTTCGAGAGCGGCGTGTGGTCCCACAGCAGTGGGCCGGGAGGCGATGTCGCCACACTGATCGCAGGCATGATGTCGCTGAGATTCTCAGACTGAGTGCGTTGTTCTCATGAATGCATCCCAATCCCTTCTCTCTCTCCCCACAGAGGCTGAAGGTGTCGTCGGTCGGCCATTCGGAAAGCCACAACCTGTCTGCGGCACTTGCGGTTGGCTATTTTGGCGGCTGCAACCGCAGCTCGGGTTGGTGGTAGCGTCCGGACTGTCTTGTCTAGCCAAATTGGATGGCTGGGTTGGTAACACGGGCTCAGTTGATTCAGCGGGTGGCCAGCACGCACTGATGCAAAAGAGAGGGAGAAAAAAAAAAGAAATAGACAGAACGAAAGACGCGCAAAACGAGAGACAGAAGGAGAATTACAAAGGACATTCACGCAGTGGCACCGTCACGCCGTTTGCCATCAGAGGGAAGAAGACTCGCAAAGAGTTGCCGGAATTCGTCGACGGAGACGGGTTTCGAGAGGCGACCGTCAATGTCGGTGACCGATCGGCCAGTGAAATCCGACACGTTGTCTGCAGAGACAATGTAGAGGGGCGTGCGCGGCAGGGAGAGGGCGCGCTCGGTCTCGCGAATGGCCGCTGAAGCGCGGATGCCGTCCATCACGGGCATCTGACGAATGTGAGACGTCAGTTTAAAGCAATGTACCACACCAGAGACATATATTCGCACGCCAAGTTGACAGCTCTACCCCGCCACCCAACACCACACACACACATAAAACACACACAGAGAAACCACACACAGAGAAATACACACAGAGAAAACACACATAGAGAAACACGCACACATAAAACACGGAGAAGAACAACCATACCTGCACATCGAGCAGTATGGCAATGTACTGAATGCCCTGCTTGTGGCTTTTCACGAACAAATCGAGCGCCGCTTGACCGTCACTTGCGATGTCGACGGCAATATTGGGGGCCACGATGCGCATGATGCGGACGAAGATCATCTGGTTGATTCGGTTATCTGGACAGGGGAGACTGTGAGCACCACACGTGCGCGCAGGGATGTATACATCTGCACATGCACGCACACACACACACACACACACACAGACACCACACACGCACACGCACGCACACACACACACACACACACACACACACACACCACACACACACACACACACGCACACACACCACACACACAGACACCACACACGCACACACACACGCACACACACACACACACACACACACACACACACACACACACACCTTCTGCGAGCAAGATGCGCCACGACGTTGGCGGCGGTGTCTCCGCGGCCTCGGCAACGCTATCATGCGTCGTATGCGGCGAAACATCCGACTCCAGTCCCGCGCGCTGTGCCCCATCGTACTTGAACGGCGACGCAGGGGGTATCAGTGGCGAGCGCACACCCTCGACCGTCCTTCCTCCGCTGTGGCTGCGCTGCCGCAGAAAGGGCTCTTCGAGGTCGACCGAACCCGCGGACAGTCTCCGCTCGGGCGTGCCTCCGAAAACATCTGTTTTGGATGGCGGGCGACTTGACCCCGAACTGCGCCGCCGCTTTGCGCTAGATGCGCCGCCCACTTCAAAGCCATCTGCGTAGGCATCGGTCACTCCTTTGAGCAGCGGCGGAAGCTCGAGGGGGAGGAGGGGCTTGCGCAACGACCACACGTTCGGCGTCTGCGAGGCCCCCTTCATCCACCCGCTGTGGTCGAGGGAGACAAGCGCGACCACGGTCCCTGCGACATATGCGGCGAGAGACGCGCACTGTCGCTTCAACTGTGTACCAGTTGCGAGGACGTCGTCGCCCTCCGCGCGCTGGCACACGAGACATGGCCACGATTCGTCCACAATCACCAGGTCGTAGCGATCGGAGACTCCCTCGGCGCGCTCGCGATCGTCTACGGCGCGCTCATGTTCCTCGACGACACACCGACACACCGCACACGGCGCAGTATCCGGCTCACACGCACGCACGACATCTACACAAGCCACCGCACGGCGAAGGTAAGAAACGACGAGGTCACCGACGACACGTGCGCCCGCAAGCACGAGCACACGCATCGCCAGCGGCATCGTGTAGCGCATTGCGAGGCCTCGTGCGCTGTCCTCCACTCGGCGAGCTGTCTCGGGAGACGCAGAGGCGCCGCTTTCCATGGAGAGGGGCCGCGACCCACTCGCGCTATGCGTTCGGAGGAGACCCGATGCATGCGTGCGAGAGCGTACCTTGCCCACGGGCCGCGTGCTGCCGTCTGGATCCGACGAACACCGAACAAACAGCGTGAACGTTGACCCTTCGCCCACGGTGCTGTCGACGTGGATGGTCCCCGACATGAGTTCCACGAGGTGCCGCGTGATCGCCAGCCCAAGACCAGCGCTCACCGCCCCCGCAGCGTCCTGCGATCCCTCCACGCGGAACAGCGGCTCGAATATCTTGGCGTGAAGCTCGCTCGGGATCCCGACGCCCGTGTCGTGCACAGACACGACAAGCATGTCCCCGTCCAGCCGCACGCCCACCGAGACCCACCCCTCTGGGGTGTACTTGACGGCGTTCGACACCAAATTCATGACGCACTGACGCAGCCGATTGAGGTCGACGTGCAGCGTAACGCCACCCGAATCACCGACAATTCCGAGCGCACTCAAGTCGACGTCCATCGACAGCTCCGCCCTCGGCGCAAACGCACCGTCGCTTCGGCGGTAGGGGAGCGAAGAGAGAAGTCCGGTCGCGCCCTCTCTGCCGACGACCGACGCAGACACCTTCGTCGCGTCAAACATGCGGATAATGTCCTGCACCACGGTCACCACATCGCGCGCAGACACCCCCGCCCGCTTGATCGACAGCGTCCCTGCCTCGAGCTTTCGCATGTCCAGAATGTCCGTCAGCGTCGACAATAACGCCCGACCGGACATGAGCGCCGTGAGAACGCACTCGCGCTGATCGGCCGAGAGGCCCTGGCCGGACACGTCCAAATACTGCAGGCACCCGAGCACGGCGTTCATGGGGGTGCGAATTTCTGCGTGGGTTGGGCGTTAGCAGAGAGCGACCATGCGCGCTATACAGGCAGTTACAGGCGCACACGGGAACCCACATACACGCACCCACACACGTACACACACGCCCACGCCCACGCGCATCACACACATAGCGCGCACACACGCACCGTGGCTCATTTTGCTGATGAAATCGCTCTTGGACGCGCTTTCCATAAGAGCCGTCTCAAGCTTGTGCTCCGTCTGCTTGAGCTCGGTGATGTCCTCGTGGTACACGACGACCGACGCCTTCCCCGTCGCGGGATCGCGCATTTTAATAACGCGCATGCGATAGCAGCCCAGCTGGGAGCGCGCGAGAGAGGGTGAGTGCGACCGATGGCAACGCAATATGCTCGCGCGCGCGCGCACACACACACACACACACGCACACACACACACACACACACGCACACACACACACACACACACACACACACACACACACACACACACACACACGCAAGCAAGCAAGCAGGCAAGCAAGACACACCAGCGCTGCGACCTTCGGGTCCGACACGCGCTCTCGCTGCTCCACCGTCAGCGTGTCCTCAACAACAGTTTGCCGCTCGTACAGCGTCGTCCCAAAATTCGACGACGTCGCGCCGTCGAGGACCTCCCACACCGAAGAAATGCGGTCGTATCCAAAGTGCGCCGCAAACGGAATCGACGCGCCCCACCCGAGGTCGGTCGAATACCGCGTCCCCGTCTCATTCGCCATGACCTGCTTCGCGCCGAGGCTCGCTTCCTCCACGGCGCTCTGCTGCAGGGGCACCGCCGATCCCTCCGCAAGTGGCGGACGTGTCGGCAACGGCGACGGTATCTCATACATCCAGAAGCGGCTCTCGCACAAACGGAAGCACTCCCTCGCGCGCGCGTCGTGCGTCGCATCGCCAGACTGCACGGAAAACGAAATGAGCAAGCACGTGCGCGTGCCATCCCCCTCGCCACTCGCCGAGTCCGACGCCTCGCCCTCGAGCGGGAACTGGATGCGAATGGGCGCGTGCGACATTTGACCCGAAATCGCCGCCTCTCCGCGCGGATAGAGCGTGCGCTGCACATAGGGCATCACCCTCGTGGCACCGGACAGCCACGACTCGAGCTGGCCCATTGCATACGCGCGCGTTTGCGGCGATGCGTCGGAAAGGTCCACGTCTGGCATGCGGTCGACCTTCCACAAGCGACACGCGGCGACGTTGCCCCACACGAGACGAAACTGCGACACGTCGTTAATCCACACTGGCACGCTGATGAAGTCGAACGCGCTCAGATCGCGGAGGGTAAAGACGCGGTCCTTGAGCACGCCCACGTCAAAGGGCACCTCGAACGCCTGCGCGGGCGCCATGCGTGTGGGTTCTAGGGGCTCTCGCGGAGCCCCTCGTGCGCTCTATCTCCGCGACATCGTTGCCGCAAAAACTGCGTAAGAATCGGGAGAGGACCCGAAGCTCTGTCGTGGCAGTCGTCGAATATGACCCTCCTTCGCTGTCAGCGGTTGTTGTTGTCGCTAGTGTCCAGAGGGCCTGGGCGCCGATTCAGCGCGAACGAACTGCCGGTCGATCTTATTTTTTTTTCGACAAGCGCAAGTGAACGAGGGCACACTCGAATTGTGAGAAAGTGGCGACGAATGGATCGCGGTGCAATTAGACCGGAAAGAAAAGTGGGGCAGCTACAAGCAGCGAGTAACGCGGAGCGTATGGAGGTGTGGTAAACAACGTAACTGAAGGCGCGGCGACGCGACCCCTCGCAAGCGCCGAGTGCGACGACACACACTCGCACGCGCAGGGCGTTGTCCTAAATCGGGGAATAAGCTTTGGAAGAACTCACCATAATAGGATATATTGTTCCAGGAATGCTAATTCCATTTATGGCTACAACGCTTTTATATATCCTGTTTAGGGTAATAAGCCCATTCGATTTGTCCCGACACCTGATGTTGGCGAGATGAATGGCAAATTATTATTGGGCCACTTCACTATTGGCAATGTATGGCCACTGAAGCTGAAACTGCATTCGTCGGGGCGGCGGCGAACTGCCATCCACACCAACGTTTGTCAAGCCACTTCTCGACCAGCCGTTCGTGTGACGTAGGTCGCTGCCTTATCTTGGAAATGGATTGACGCGTGTCGTGCGAGGAATGAAAACATAACAATAGAAAGCGAACCCTCGGGTGAATAATGGTGCCCTGTATTAAAGAATGCGGCCGAATCCGACTTAACAGTTCGGCCCATTTTTTCGGAACCATGCGGCGGTGTCTCCACTTCACGCCGCCGGTCGCAGGGGGCTCCCCGTGGGTGGTGCTGTGGTAGTCACATGTGAAGCCGCCTGCGCCGGCGACGCGACGGGGAACTTGTACTGCTGGAAGAGTGACGTAAACTCCGCGATAGTGACGGGCTTCTGCAGCTGGCCGTCCATGCCCGCCTGACACGCAGCCGCAACCGCGTCGCTGCTGTCGGCGGTGACGGCGTAGACTGGGGTGCGTGTGGCGCGGCCGTCCGTGTTTGTCGAGGCTTCGATTGCGCGGATGCGACGCACAGCTTCTAGGCCCCCCATGACGGGCATCTGCGGCCGAACGGCGTCGGGTCAGCGAAACTCAACTAAGTGTGTGGGGTACCGTACACGAAACGTGGACGAAGCGCACAATATTCAGATACGTCGCGCCGGCACCGGCGCATCAGCACTGCGACAACACAGCGGCACACGCGTGCATGCAAGGCACAGCGCACCTGCAGGTCGAGCAGCACGAGTGAGTAGGGGGAGCCCCGTGCGAGCGCCTCTGAGAAGAGACGCACGGCGGCACTCCCATCCAAGGCCATATCGATTCGCGCGTTTGGCGCCGCAAAGTGGATCAGTCGCTTAATGATGGACTGGTTGATAACATTGTCTGCGGGGATTAGGACATGAGAATCTGTCGTACTCGTCCTCAACGACACGTTGTGACGACACGCAGAGACGCACATGCATACGCACACGCACACACGCACGTGAGTTTTTTTTTTTTTTTTTTTTTTTTTTTTTTTT
>CALSCQ010000106.1:0-16728 GCA_943704525.1 Pigoraptor vietnamica
GGGGGGGAAGAACTGAGCGAACGTTTGGATGCCCATGCGTATACCCCGGGCGGCGCTGTTTGATCTCACTCCGACCTCGCTTTCTCTTTCGCGCAGGTCGTGCACGACGTCCGCGCCGCTCCGCCACCCCCTCGTGTCTTTTGACGAGTACGTGATGCAGGAGGCGGCGCGGACGGCGCTGGGGCTCACGTCGAAGGGCGGCGCGGGCGACGCGGCGGCCGCGAGCGCGCAGTCTAAGCGCATCAGCCACAAGGACCTGCCCCAGTACAAATTCCACGACTTTGGCCGACTGGACGTCCCCGTGCGCTGCGCGTGCTGCGAGTCGTACACGTACTTTCAGGGCGTCAGGTGCGCGCGCTGCGGCATTTCGATCCACCGCAAGTGCGTGGAGAGGCTGCAGACGCCGTCGTCGGGAACAGAGTGCCAGGTGGGCCCCGCAAGAACTTGCACCTTTGTAACTTGTGTGTGTGTGTGTGTGTGTGTGTGTGTGCGTGTGTGTGCGTGTGTGTGTGTGTGTGTGCGTGTGTGTGCGTGTGTGTGTGTGTGTGTGTGTGTGTGTGTGTGTGTGTGTGTGTGTGTGTGTGTGTGTGTGTGTGTGTGTGTGCGTGTGTGTGTGTGTGTGTGCGTGTGTGTGCGTGTGTGTGTGTGTGTGTGTGTGTGTGTGTGTGTGTGTGTGTGTGTGTGTGTGTGTGTGTGTGTGTGTGCGTGCGCGCGCACATAGGTGTCTACGATTTACTCATCCTGCCTGTCCTACCCATCCCAGGCCCTGTCGGCGTCCTCGGGCGATCTGAGCGATTCGCTTTCCAAAAAGAAGGGCGAGAACCTCAAGAAGAAGAGCAGCTTGCACATGTTTGCGGTCGACCTCGCTCGCCTCACGGAGGGACGGAACGTGCCGCTCGTCGTCGAAAAGTGCGTCACGGAAGTTGAAAAGCGCGGCCTGGACGTGGTGGGTGTGGCATGTTGTCGCGCTTGTAATCGGGGAGGTGTAACAGAGTGTGGTGTGAATTATCAATCTCTTTATAGATTTTTCAGTTTGTTGTCTCCGTTTGTTTTCGTCTGCCATACCTTCGCTCGCAATTGCTGTATGCACAACACGCACATATCCACAACCGACCCACGTTGATCTTCCCGCGCGCGTCCGCAGGTGGGCATGTACCGCATCGCTGGCGTCAAGTCGGCCATTGAGCGCACGTGCCAGATGCTCGAGACGGAGGCGGACGCGGCGGACCTCGGCCAACAGAACGACATTCACGTCGTGGGCGATGTCCTGAAGCTCTTTGTCCGGCAGCTCCCCGAGCCCCTCATCCCGCTCACCCTCTACGACGACTTTCTCCGCGTGACGGAGCACGGCGAGGACAAGCCCGCGGCCGTCGCCCACCTGCGGTCGGTCATTGAGCGGATGCCGCCGCACAACAGGCGCACGTTTGAGTGCATCCTCGCCCACCTGCGGAAGGTCGCGGACAACAGCGTCGTCAACCAGATGCGCCCGTCGAACCTCGGCATTGTGTTTGGGCCGACGGTGATGCGCTCGCCGCACGACGCCATGGCCGCCCTCATGGACATGTCGAAGCAGGCGAAGGCCGTTGAGATTTCGATCATGCACGCGGCCGCAGTGCTCGGCACCGGGGAGAATGCGCCGCTCTTCTCGGTCTCGGAGGTACGTCTGGACAAATTGCGCCCGATCTCTGCCCCTCGCCTTACGTTTGATGGTGTGTGTGTTGGTGTGTGTTGGTGTGGTGTGGGTGTATATATTAATGTATTTCTGCGCGCAATGGGAGTTGGGATGCGTGGCTTGTGTTTATCTATGGACACTCGCGAGTGCACAGGCACGCACCCACTTCTTCCCTGCGCCACTCCCTCACACACGCGTGCGCCGTTGCATTGCCGCAGGTTGCGGTGGACGCGCCCGCTGCTGTTAATCCTAGTAACACTGCGCTCACCCCACCCACCGACACGCCCGCGCCCGCGCCCGCACCCGCCCTGCCCACCGTCGTCTCCCTCGCCGCTCCAGACGAGAACGACGAGCCGGAGGCCCTCATATGATCGCATCGCACTGCCGTTGGAAGCGCGCGCTGAGGTCGAACTGACGAGCGGCGTGCGCGCTCACGACGCCGAGAGGGAGGTGCGTTTGCTACAGGCAGTGCGCCGGTTGAATTGTGCGTCCTTTTTTTGTGATTGCGACTGCTTCGCTGATGACCAATCCTAAACGTGGCAGCTCATGTTGCGGAGGAGGTGGTCGTTTGGCGGATTCCGAACAAAGGTGTGTCTTGAGAGGCCAGATGCGCTTGCAGTGCCATTTGCGTGTGTGGGACGGTATGAAGTTTCGCGACGTGTCCGCGCGCGACGTCTAATGCGTTGTATGCGTGCACGCGCGACTCGCGATGTTTTGCCTGCGTCCAACTCATTCCTTTGCGCTGCAGGCACAGAGTCGCGGGGAACGTGCACACGACGCAAGTCTCATGTCCGCGTCCTCCGTACCGCCTCATCTCGACGAAAACGGAGAGGCAATCGCCGACACCATGCAAGCAGCAAGAAGGGCGCTTGGGGAGTCGCTCGAGTCTGAATTCCTCGATGCCATGGCGGGCGATGGCTTTGCGCGCTCGGAAGAGTCCACGAAGTCCCTCGGGCTGTCGCAGTGCGGCTCTGTAGAGGCTCGCCGATCGGACAAGGGAACGCCGCGTCGACGTGCGCGCATGTGCACGTGCGGACGGAGATCAAAGTTCCGCTGCGCGTCGTGTCGCACGCAGACGTACTGCAGGTGAGCAGCCGCGCATTTCTCCCTTGTCGGTCGCATCCCCTGTGTTCGGCGTGCGGTGTTTTGGTGGCAAGGCGGCAGCCTATTCGGCGCTTGTTTGCCTGTTCTCAAACGGCGTTGCAATGCTTTCGACAGCCGCGACTGCCAGGCGGCCGACTGGATCTTCCACCGGCACACGTGCGACTCGATCAAGGAGCAGAGCGCAACCGCGAACGAGGACGAGCTCGCCCTCAGCATGTCCGCGCCCGCCGCCCTCCTCCACTCGAGCATAACGGCCGCGCGTCTCGCAGCCGCGCGTATCAAGAACCAACAGTCTCCGGCACACGAGACGGAAGGGAGGGATAGCCTTGCGCCGCCGGTGGCCGACCTCCCGCCCGTGTCGCCCCTGTCTGTGGCCTCCGTCGAGATTGGGTCCGTGAGCCTCCTCTCGACGCCGAAGCCCACCTCGTTTGCGTCTGCGTTGCAGGACGGAACGCCCTCCAGTCTCGATTCTGCGGGCGCGCACTCGTCGCTGGGACTGCGCTCGCCGTCGTCGGACGGTAGCCTGTCGCCTGTGGCACGTGACGTGGACACGATCGAGGAGGTGGACGAGACGTCGGAGTTTGATGCGAACGAGCTGCGCGGCGCCCTTTCGACGAGCGAGGCTAACTTGTTTGCGATTTCCACCGAAAAGATCGACGACGACCGTCCTCGCCCTGAAGAGCGCACGGCGCCGGTGACAGCGCGCGATGCAGTCGCGGGGCAGCTGACGAGGCAAGAGCCGGGTGGCGTGCACACGCAGGCGGCCGTTGTGCAACCCCCGACCCAACCGCTTCGCGATCGAATCCCAGTCGACGACGCTGGTGTTACTTCGAACTACAGCGACGCTATTCCGCGTGTGGGCGGCGAGGCATCGCTGTTGTCGCTCGACGAGACGCAGAGGGCGCTGCTGGAGTACAGGAAGTCCGTTGTGCCGGGTGAGTTTTTTTTGCCGGTGACCACGTGACCTTCGGTGTGCGGGATGTGTGAGCTCCTTGTCACTGTATCATTCGGTTTTGTCCTTCTCGCTCTCCGTTTACCCACTGCCTCGAGTGCTTACATGTGTGGCACTGGCACTGTTCTAGCATCTTCGTTGACTATCTCCCATACGTGTGTAGCACATGGTTCTAAGCTTGCACACGCCGCCATTGCAGACTTCCCACGCGGCCTTGCTCGCGCGCGCCACTCGCACGCCGCGCGCTCGTCTGCCGAGCTGTCCTTTTCGAAGGGTGACGTCATCCGCGTCACTGCGCGCATGAGCCGCGACTGGCTCGAGGGCGAACTCAACGGCGCGCTGGGCCTCGTCCCCGCTCGATTTGTGCGCCCGCTGTGAGCCCCTCTCTTCATGCCTTGTCACAGCTGTGTGTCTATGTGCGCGCGCCTCAGTGCCGCCTCGTGTTGGCCTTAGTTGCCAGCGTTTGCGCCACTTCATTTTGCGTACTTGTTATTTGCGCTTGTTTTACGCTGAATTTTGCACTGAATTGCGTTGCGTTTGCGTGCGTCTCTTCGCGGAGTGTCCGTTTGCCACGAGGCGTTATGCCGCGCGCTGTCCGCGTGGCCACCGCCAAGCAACAACAGACTGAAAAAACTGAAAGCGGCTCTTGCCGAGTGGTGGTCTCGAATGCAATTCTCGGAGCACGAAAAAGACTCGCACTCACCCGCACTTATTATTAGTCGGTGCCTCCGAATGCACGCGTGCCACGAAGAAGACTCGCACTCACATGTGTTAATTCAAAAAAAAAAAAAAAAAAAAAAAAAAAAAAACCGCGTCTATCTTTAGAACTCCCAAATTGGTATTCCCGCCTTGGGCGCCTTGCTTGGCCCCCGAGTCCACCGTTCGATTTTGAGAGAGGCCCATGGGCCGCAGTTTTCCACGGCTGCGGTGCGTACCGCTCTGTCCTTCACGGACGCCCCATCGCGTCCATCTCAGAGTTGTTGTGGAAGCGCGCCGCGGTCGACCTGACTGTGCGCAGTCTGAGGCACATCGCACTCGTTACATCAGACGAATCACTCGCCGTTGAGGTGAAGGCGACAATGACAATTGCTTGCGCGTCCGACGTTGGGGGGGACGCACCCCTCGACGAAGCGAAGATATACTCTTTTTCCGAGGCCAAGGAAAATGGCAAGTGTTTGTTTGGATGGACAGCGTTACATTGTATGCAACCGTTCATTGACACCCCGAGAGAGACTTTAGTTGTGGCAGTCATAGGGGTTGATCCCCCCATCGACAGAGGGAGAGGGGGAGAGAGAGAGAGAGAGAGAGAGAGAGAGAGAGAGAGAGAGAGAGAGAGAGAGAGAGAGAGAGAGAGAGAGAGAGAGAGAGAGAGAGAGAGAGGCGTTTGCCGCACGTTATTTTGCCACCTCTGAAAAATCGCCTTGTCTCGGTAACAGTACTTTCCGTTACGCAGAGAGTGTGGGGTTGTTTGAGACGACCGTCGACGTTTTGAAAGCGTGCCAAGCGGCCCTCCGAGCAGAGCCCCCTCCAAGCGGCGACCTCGACTCGGCGTGAGTTTCGTGTGCGACTGCTCAGCTTCAGTTTTGCACTTGGCACTCACAACGGCTGCTCAGCTTCAGTCGTACTTGGCACTCGCAACTGAAGTCACCTTCCTGCGCATGCCGCTGCAGCTTTCGCCGCCGGTGCGAGTACATGATGAGGCGGGCCATTGTGCGCGGACGCCTCTTTGAAGAGCGACAGGTGAACTCGGTCATGCGCTTATCGTTCTGGCGCGCAACGAGATCAAGAGGGCGAAAGCGTCTCTGATGGCGGTGAGGGAGGAAGAGCTGCTCGAGTTCGCTCTTGCAGACGTGTGTGCCCCGCTCCAGTCCGCGCTGGAGGGCGCAGGAGAGGAAAAACTGCTCTCCAATTTGAGGACGCTCATCAATAGGCTGGCCTGGGACGTCGACGTGCTCCCTCTCCGCACGGCGTTCAAGAACCGCCGGGAACTGTGGCAGCACGCGGTTGGCACCGCCGTCGAGGTGCTCTGGCACTTCAGCACGCCGTTCGGCAAGCAATGCGCGCCCGAGTTCCGCCTCCACGCGGTCCTTTGGATGTCGCTCGTGCGCGCTTTCCTCCTCCCAACGGGCATGCATGACGTCATTGAGCCGCAGTGGCATCTACAGGAGTTATGCGGGTCGTTGGCGGATCGATACGTCGACTTTGCGGGCTTTGAGCGCAACAGCGGTGCTCCGTTCTTTCTCGCCGAAGTCGGCGCGTAACAGCGGCTACGATCACAAGGACGGCAAGAAAATGGCGTGCATGCTGCAAATCCTCGCAGAGTATCACACCACGCGACTGGGCGCGCTGCCCACCGCCGACCTCGCGGCCCTGCGCTTCTATGCGCTCCTCATTTCGGAGTTTACGGCAGAAGTCGTCGCCGTGACGCCTTTCTTCGCCCCGCGATCCCCCGGCTCTGCGGAGACGGAGCTTGTGTGCTTCTACCACGAATCGATCGACACGATTGACCTCGGCGGGGACTCCAACTGGAATTGGGACGGAGTCATGGGACTGTCCACGTGATGCGAGCGAATACGAACGCGGGCATCGCGCTCCGCAAGTGTTACTCGGATGCCTTCAGGTCCCGTATTCTGCGCGATGGACCTTCGCGATACGACCGCCCGATGTTCCGTCAGACAGCGGATTTGATTTCACTCCGGGGCTTCGCGACCACATTGCGTCGAACTCCAGCCCATCCTCGCGCGGCCAGGGCGGTTCGCACAACCCTCCAAGCGACCCAGACGGCTGGGCCAACCAACGCGGCTCGGGTGGCCCTCCGAGCGACCCGGACCGCTCGGGTGAAGTCGGGAAGAGTAATCGCTCTCAGTCGCACAGGGGCATACGCGGAAGCGCCGTCGCCTCGAGGCACGACGGTGCTGCTCCCGATGGCCACTGTTCGTCAGCAGTCGACGGCCCACACGACGCTGCGTCGACTCCGCTCACACCTTGCCACAGCGGAGGCGAGAATTGGGGCGATGGCGACGCAGTCGTGCCTGGAGGATCAAGTAGCGCGCACACCACGACGAGGGCCTCGACGGTTCGCGAAGGTGACCCCACTGATTGGCTGTCGTCAGCCGTAGACGGTCCACGGGACACAGGTTGCCGGCTCGCCACGCCACGCACAACAGCGGTTGGTGGCAGCCTGAAACGCAGCGATCGTTTTCGCTGCGTTGTGCGCGAGAGTGATAGCGGCACGTGCCACAGCAGCGATGATCCTGACGCACAGGTGGCGATCGGCTCCTCGGCGCATGTCTCGCGGCCGTTGGGATTCCCTCAAAGCCCCGCGTTGCCTTCACGGTGAGTGCTTGGCAGCCTGTCCGTGTTTGCCTGTCGGTGCCGCTCACGCCCTCTCACTCTCAGCGCGGCGCAGTCCAAGCGGACGCGCGTGTTGTACGTTGATGGCGGTGCGCAGGGCGCGCTTGCAGTGGTCGTCAAGCGTGGCCGCTGCCCGTACGAGATTGCCATCTTCGAGCGTTTCTGCGGGCATAGCGCACTGGCGGACTTGCGCGGGTGTGCTGTGGACGCGTCGGACGCGAGCCACTATGCGATTGTGTTGGGCTGGCTGGACACTGAGGAGCCCACGCTGAAGGCATCGCCAATCATGGTGCGCGACTGTGCTGCGTGTGACCGGGCTGGCCTGGTCTATGGGTGTGCGGCATGGCTTTGGGAGTGGCTTATTCCGAATCACCTCGTTATCCCTGCCTTTGACTTTCCTTTCTTCTTTCATTATTTCTCGTTGATGTGTGTGTGTGCGCGTGTGTTGAAGGGACTGTGACGCCCTGGAGGCGCTGTGTCTTCTGCACGCGGCCGGTTTTGTGCACCGGGACATCAAGCCCTCGTGCTTGCTCTTCGACTGGGATGCATTGCGGTGGCGCATGGTCGACTTTGACCTTGCGGTTCCGCTGGACGCCGACGGGACTGTTGCGGGGAAGCTGCGTGGGCACGAAGGTGGGCGCTGATTGTTCACGCGCTGCCTTCCTTCTGTCGAAAGTGTGTCTGCACGTCGAGTTCAAGCGGCCTGTTTCTTGTTATCCGACGTCTGACTGGCGGTGGCTTGCCTGGTGTGGCACGCAGGGCTACATTCCTCCGGAGACAGCCGCGTACGACGGGTATAGCTGCCCCGCATCGGATCTCTACGGCCTCGGCGTCACGGCGGCAAAGCTGTATCGCAGGGCGTACGACGTTCACGAGGACGACGAGTGGAGCGGGTTTCGCGCGCTCGTCAAGCGCATGTCGTCGCTCGACCCACGCGACCGAGGTACTGCTGCCGAACTGCTGGATGCCGTGCTCGCGGAGCTGCGCCGCCCGCGCGAGCACGAAGACGTGGCCTCGATGCCGCTGTGGATGGGTTTGCATGCCGCGCGTCGCTGTGCGATGCTGTTTCCGCTGGCCACTGGGATGCACTGACTGGGGTGGCGGACAACCGTTAGAAAGCCCAATTGTGTCTGTGTTGCGGCGACTGAACGATATCCGAAATATGTGGGTGCGCGGTAGTCGGTAGATTCTGATGGCGGTCGCAGTCCGCTCGTTTCAACCGAGTTCTTGTTGCGTGCTGAGAGCCCCTTACGCCAATGGCCCATGTCAGCAACCGCTGCCGCAACAGTCTCCGGGAGTAACAGGGTGCAGCGACCATCATCAGCAGCCCGTTTGCGTGTGTCGAAGACGCGTGTACGTGTGAGGGCATTAAGTGGCAGCGAGTAAAAGCACAGGCACGCATTGTCTTCGCGCACCAACACTTTCTGCCACATTCCCACTGAAACTCTCCTGCTTTCACATTCTTCAGCACTCTAGCGAACTTCAAGGATGGACCTCGGCCTCTCGAGCCGCCTTGCGCTCGTCACGGGCAGCACTCGCGCAGCACGGCGCACATGTCGTCATCAACCGCTCGCAAACGTCCGTCGACGCCGTGGTGAAGGAGCTCGGGGCGCGCCGAAATCAAGGACAAGGCCAAATCTTCCTGCGTGTTTGTAGGCAGCTGAAAGAGAGAGAGAGAGAGAGAGCGAGAGCGATGTGCGTGTGGACGTTGTAGCATGTATATTTTCCATTTGGAAATTCCACCCTACGCGGACATTAGATGAAGAGTAACAGTCCGCTTCGAAATGCGTCCCTCCACGAGACGATTGCGCACGCGGCACATTACTCAGCAGTCCACAAACTCACGGCCGTGCACTCGCGAAGTTGCGACGATGACGACATCGCCCCACTGCGTCCGTCACAACCGCAGCTCCACCGTCCATAGCAGCGGCTCACTCGTCTCGACACGCACCGTGCACAGGCCATCGGTTTCGTCAGTTACGCCAAAGGCGTTCGATGTGCTCACGAGCCCGCCGAACTCCATCGGACCGTCTGAAGCGGTATAAGGCGCGCGTTATTTGCAAGCAGTGAGAGGCCGCACATAAAGAGATGTCCGAAAGGACGGGTGCGCGTGTGTGTGTGTGTATGCACGCGTGCGAGAGGGAGAGAGCACCAAGATATTCTGTGTGCGCTTTGTGGCGAGCACCCACCGACATTCCAACGGAAACCCCGCGTGCGCACGTGACGCGCGGGCGCTCCCACGGGCACAAAGCCGCACGTCGGCCCCTCAAACCGCCTGTTTACCGATATCTCGTTCGTGCCGCGTCTCAGCAACAGCGCGCAGCTGTCATCGGACACGAGCACCATCCTCGCTTCATACAGCGATCGCACGGCCGCCTTCACGCCCTCGTCCACGTCGTCGCCGTACGACAACGCGTGCGAGCCCTCTGACGCACCGGCGACGACGTTCGCCTGGAGATAGAGCATGTGCAGCGCAGCCAACACGTGGTCGAAGCGACCAGTGAGAGCGCCAACGACGACAATCGACCCGAAGGGAGCGCCGGTGGTGCGAGCGTGCTCGGCGGCGCAGAACAGCGCCTTCTGAAAGTCGTTGCGGTCTTGGCTTACGTCGCGATAGATGCGCGCGCCACGCGAAGCGTAGAAATCGGAGACGCTCTGCCGTACTGAATCAAGGTCACCGGCGATTGCGTTGGGCACAAAACTGCGCGGGAAGGGGCGTCGAGCGAATGACAGGGCAACCATCACATCAGAGACACGCACAACACAGTCCCACGCGCACGCCTAAGCACTCGGCTGTCGGACAGGCGGCACACGACGATTGCAAACATCTGCGCACACACACACACACACACACACACACACACACACACACACACACACACACACACACACACACACACACACACACACACACACACACACACACACACACACACACACACACACACCGTTCCCGGTCGTCCCCTTCGAGAGCATCGTACAGCCGGTTTGCGCCACCGTCCGCACACACGCGATAGCACGCGCCCTCCCACAGCGCACGGAAGGCGCTCGCGGGTTTCAAGAGGGGCTGGTTGAGCAGGACGAGTGCGGTGCGCCCGTGCGCGGCTGAGAGAGAGAGCGCCCCGTCCCCGCCGCACGCATCGAACAGATGCGGCCAGTTCATCGCTACACAGCCTTCCGTGAGCGTGCGAAATGCAAGCAGAGACACGTCGCAAGCGGTGCTGTGTGTGTGTGTATCGTAAGCGACAAGTGTTCGTTTATTAGATTGCGTGTGTATGTGTGTGTGCGCGTGTGTGTGTGTGTGCTCCACTTCGATTGGCATCGTGACATCATGGGCTGCTCACACACACAAAAAGGCGACACCCCGCATCTACACACGAACAGCAAGCATTTTCTACCCTTCCCCAAACACGCACACATGCCTTGAGGAAGAAGGTCACGGCGTATATCACCTTGTGCCAAGCACTGCATGCATTAACCGTTCCCTCTGCGACAAGTAAGCGGCGTGCGAACACATCGTGCGTGAGCCGTTCCCTTTGCGCAAAACTGAGCGTGCGAGTGTGGCCGACATGGCCTCGTACGGGTCGCCCGCACCGGCGGAAGAGGGCGCAGCGGCGGCCATGGCGGCAGAGCAGCAGCGCTACGAGGAACTGCTGTGCGCGCCAGACGCCATAATGGACATTCGCGTGGGAGAGACGATGGCCAAGTGAGCGCTTGCAGACGCCCTCATGTGTACGCGTCACTCTCCGACACTGGGTCATGTGCATCAGCTATACCCAGTGTCTTTATTCTCCCCCACTGTTGTGCGGAGGGCGCCGCGCATCGCGCAACACACGTGCTGACGTAATTGGCATCTCCAGGTACCTCAAGGCCGGCGGTCGCCCTGAGCGCGTTATCCGCGACCTCGCCGACAGCTACCGCGGGTTTGCGCCCATGTGCGATCTCGTTATGGGGTGGCTGCAGCTGGCTGGTGAGTTTCGAGATGCTTCGTGTTGTGCGCACAAGTGCATGCGGTATCTCCGTTCGATTGTGCGCAACTGTGCGCTGGTGTCGTACGCGCGTGGATGACGTTGCGTGCATGCGCGCGCTCACGACGCACAGGCGCCTCCGAGGAGGAAGTGTCGGGGATTGTGGACAATTACTTTCGAGAAACGACCATCCAGAGCTTCAGCACGGAGAAGGCCGACAGTATCTTCCGGTCAAGCACGGTGCGTTGACGGAGTCGTACACACACGCACATGTCACTAGTCGCGCGCGTACATACACACACATGGCACGTGCCCCACACACACGCACACGTTTTCACGTGTCCACGCTCATACGCCGATGCTCTCCTTATGACGAAGCTCTGTGTGCACGTCCGTCCTTCTTCTCGCGCACGCTGTTGCGTACAACTCTTCCCCCATGCGGCCTTCGTTTTCGTCACTCTCTTTCTCCTTCTGCCTTTCGCACTCTCCCTCTCCTCACTCTCGCACTTATGCGCCCTTGTTACCCCTGCACCCAACACACGACCACTCCCTTCCCAGCGCTCTGCCAAGTGGCTCGACCAGATGATAGCGCAGAAGACGTGGCGGTCGCTCATCTACCGGCTCTCGGAGCTCCACCCCGACTCAAACTTGTTGAAGATGGCCATTAAGGTGCGCCTCGTGGTGTCTCTGTTCCTCACAACAATTGCCTCCCATGGGGCCCACGTGCAGTCACATGCATGGCACATGGAGCACCCACACCTTTTACATTCTCGTAACAACGCGTAGAAAATCGCCGACATTGGCTTTGAGGGCGAGATCGCGAGTGTGGCGAGCGCCGGCAGCGACGGGGCGTTGTATGCGCGCGTCCTCGGCGACACTGTCGTCAACATTTTGGACATCACCGACGAGGAACTGCCGGATGCGCTGCCCACGCTCGTGGTGAGCTGTTTGACCTTCGTCTGAGGGGAGGGAGCGTGTTGTGTGTGTGTGTGTGTGTGCGTGTGCGTGTGTTACTTTTCCCTCACCCATTGCACATTTCACTGTCCACCGCAGAAGCTCGCGTGCCAGAGCGAGCACGCCTTCCTCTGCGCCATGGACCTCCTCTCCCACCTCCAGCGTGCGCACCGCAATGGCCGCCGCGTGAAGCGCATTGCACAGTGCGTCATGGAGGGCGCGCGGCAAGCGGGCGCCAGCGACGCGTTTGTCCGGACGACGGCCCTCCTGTTTGCGGGCGCCACGCGTTACCACGACGTCGCCGCTGCCATCGGCTCGATTCTCTCCACGAAGCTTGCGTCGCCCGCCGACGTGTCGACCCTGTTTCAGAACTACGCCACGCTGTCGCAGTCGAAACCCCCGCCTCCCGCGGAGCTGCTGCGGCTGCCCGGTGTGTTTGATGCGCTGATCGAGTCTGTGTTTGACCCCCGTAAGACAATCAACCCGAATTTCAAGGACCGCTATTTCCGAGTGCTCGCCACGGCGTCCATCTACTACGACTTGGAGGAGGCCGGGCAGACACACGCAGGTGCGTGTTTGTATCACACATGCACGGGCATGGGCGAAGTTTCATCGTTTTCTACTCACGCGAGGGATACGAACGATGCTTGCGGCACAAATGGCTCGTAATCAATCGCTTATCGCCGAACAATGTACTGTGGCATTGTTCGCGCATTTCATTTCCGCTAATCGCTGGTTCTAATCCCGGCGCGCGCACTCGCTCAGATGCGCGGCGAGGGGAGGAACACAGGCGATCGCTGGTTGGAAAAATAGACGCAACCGAAGCCGCCGTCGCAGAGGCACACCGCCTCGTGAATGTGCTAGCCCTCGATTGGGCCCAGAATGTGCGTCGATACGTTTACATTTGCGTGCTTGAGTGCGATGCATGTCATTGGCTGTCCTATCGCATCCATGATGTGGTCAGTGTTGTGTGAGGTGGCTCTTGCCGGGCGCTCACTCCAACCTCTCCTCCTCCTTGCATCTCTCCCCTTGCAGCCCGCGCTTATTCGGCAGCTTTATCCGCTCCTGGCGCACCCTGTTGTCGCTATGGGTCTTCTGCGATGGGTCGACGTGGCGCTGCGAGACCCTGCCGTGCTGACATCCACCGTCAACGAAACGAACAATGCCCCGTTCTTCTCGCTGATTGACGAGGCCGGCCGCCTGCACGCGCGCGTGCGTCCGGAATGTCTGTCGCTCGTTGCAACCTTGCATGAGCGGGAGAAGGATGTCGGCGCGGACATTGCGCCAAAATTGCGGTACGCGCTCGCGGACAGGCTCCTGAGCCTTGTGTGGGCTGGGCACGTGATGCCTGTTCTGAGATGGGTGGCCTCAACGGCGGCGGCGCGGAAAATGGACGCCGGTACCCTTCGCTATTTCATCACAGAGGTGCGTGCGCTGTGCCGTATGCGCAATTGTCCGTGCACAATGGATGCCGTACAATGACGCCGCAACGTTGCGTTTCTTTCTCTATTCGCTGACGTTGACTTTCTGCCGCTGCGTCCCTGTGAGCCTGTCATTGGCTTTGCTACCATCTCGCAGTAGTCGAGGAGAGTGCAAAAACTTCGCTGATGTTGACTTTCTGCCGCTGTGTCCCCGCAGGTGCTCGCCATGGCAGAGGGGTCGTTTTCCGCGCCGTTCGCATCGCTTGTGCTGTCGCTTCTCGAGTCGCTTGATGCGGTCGAAACGATCGTCGAAGGGAGTGACGTTGGTCAATCGGCGGCTGCGTTCGTCGGTGGGTGTTGTGGCGCACGTATTTTGGGCCCCTATCGTCTCCTATTCGTTTCACATTACCGGCTGCGTTCGTCGGTGGGTGTTGTGGTGCATGTATTTTGGGCCCCTATCGTGTCCTATTCGTTTCACATTACCGGCATCGAAACTCAAAAATATGACCCCACGAGTGTGAGAACTTCATGTACTGCGCCGGCTTGAACTCACCTGTCCTCGCTTTTCGGGGCCTGTGCAGACGCGTGCGAAGCGGACCGTCTCGGCACAGTGCTTTCCCCGCACAGCGCGGGCGTGCTTACAAACCTGCACAGGCGATTGTGCGGCAACATGGACCTGTTTTGACTTTGTAAAATCGCTATATATGCATCGGATTTTAATCGCCTGTCGCATAATACTGCCGTAAGAAGGGAGCTCGCGGCCCCACTCTCGCGGCCCTCATAATTTGCCTTTTTGCCATTTGAGAGGGCCAAAGTTGTTGAGTTTCATGTTGCAAAAGCAGAGGGAATCGTCTACGACTGTGCGGGTGAAGAGATGCGACCATGGAAAAGACGAAGTGCTGCTCGTGCCCCATGAAGGTGCGGGGCTGCGGGGGAGCGATACAGTTCGTTCGTCAGCTGACTGTAAAGACCAACCACACACACCCCCACACGGGCCTCGTCCAAACACGCCCATTCTTTATTGCGATGACCGGGTGACCGGGGCCGTCGCGTACTCCCGCTGATACCGGCACTAGGGCACATGCACTAAAGCCAGGGCTGCGCTGGATCGGCCGCTGTCGACATTGCGCGACCAAAACCAACCAAACATAAGAGAAGTTTTCTTTTTTTTTTTTTTTTTTTTTAATGTCTCCGAACCAACATTGTCAGACCGACCATGGAAATGGATTCAGACTTCGAATGCGCTCCAGCGGACTCTGGTCAGCGATCGGGCAACCCCTAACGCTGAGAACGCATACTCGCGTGAGAGACGAAACGTCCGTCACGTTGGTGCAGTCGTCGAGCGCGAGCGTGTGGACGGTGCCGAGCGCAGACACGTCCGACACGTTCGTTTTGCTGAGATCGAGTTCGTGGACGCCGCCCAAGCACGAGAAGTCCTCAATGAGTTTGCACCCTCTCAACTTGAGCGTGTGCACGTGACCAAGCGCAGAGACGTCCCTCACAGGGCAGTACGACAGATTGAGCGTGTGCACGTGACCGAGCATCGACACGTCCTCCACTAGGCACCCTGTCAGATCCAAAACGCGGGCGCCGCCGAGCGCGGAGACGTCTTCGATCTGCGCGCCCTCCAGCTCCAGCGAGTGGCAGTTCGCGAGCGCAGCGATGCCAGTGATGTACGGCACGCAGCGCATACGGAGCGTGTGAACGCCGCCAAACGCAGAGAGGTCCCACTTTACGGCCGTCTCCGACAAATCGAGCGTGTGCACGGATCCGAGCGCTCTGCACTCCTCATCCGTCGCGTCAAACTTCGAGAAACGGAGACTGAGTTCGTGAACGCCCCCGAGACGATCGAGACCACTCAACCCGTGTACGAAATCCAAGCGGAGCGTGTGCACGCGCCCAAACACCGAAGCATCAACCCTTTCTCGGTGAGAGAGGTCGAGCGTGTGGGCTCCCGCGAGAGCCGCGATATTCCTCACAGCCCGACACTCCGATAAGACGACCGTGTGCACTGCACGCGCCTGAGAAACGTCGACTAGCCATGGAGACGACGATAGGTTGAGAAAGTGAAGGCCCGCGAGCTGCGGCGGAACGGACTTGAGCGGCGAACGCAGCCAGGTGAACGAGCGCAGGTAGGGCGAGCACGGCAGTCCCGTCACGCGATCGCAGTAGTCGAGAGTGAGTTTGCGCACGTTTTCGAGGGGAGAGAGGTCGAATGAGCTCATCATGTCGAGAGAGACCCGGTGTGCGTGCCGCAGCGGCGTGAGATCCGTAATCTGAGGCGCGCCGGATTCCGAGAACCGACACGCGAACAGCTCAACGTCACGCACGCCCGCGAGGCACGTCAAGTCCGTGACTGCGGACACGAGATACACTGAACGAAGCTTGCGAAAGGAGGGCCAGACGAGCGGCTTCTTCTTGGCATCGAGACGGAGCACAGAGGCGCTGGCGAGGTGTGCGATATCGATGCCGTCAGCGGATGACGGCGAATCGGACGGCAGCGCAATGTCCACCGTGTGCGCGCCGTCAAGGGGCGACCAATCCAGCGCCATGCACGAGAACACGTCGACGTGCGGGAGGACGATGAAAGCATCGCAGCAGTACACTTGCGGCCTCGAAAAAGCGGCGCTGTGGACCCCCGCGAAGGGCGACAAGTCCGCAACATCTTCCCGCCCCTCGAGCACGAGGCGATCGACGGTATGCACTGCTTAACCTCCTCGCGGAAGGCGGCATCCGCGAGGTACATGCGGTTGTACAGCGGCCACAGGTGGTAGAGGCGCACTCGCCGCAAGAGCGCGCGGAATCGGCTGCTGACTTTGCTCAGCGCGGCGACGTCCGTTGGCGCGAGGTATGGGACAATGTGCGAGACAATTGTCTCCGCGGGAAGGGCGTGGAGGCTGGGCCCACACGTGCGTTGCGCGTGGGCGTCCGACATGTCGCATGTGGCGCTGTTCTCGGGGAGAGCGGCAGCATAAAAAGGGAATAAAATGGTTTGTGTGCCCACGCCAAGCCGAGGGAACATGGTCCGGACAGGACGACGGCCGGACACTGCTTCCCCGGAAACTGCGGATCGTTTTGGTTTTCAGATCGCGAGTGTACGGTTCCAATCGCTACCACGTTGCTCACGGAAAACACTCGAAAAAACCCATGTTCGTGCCCTTTGCGTGGGTAAAGTGGGGCGCGGCCAATGGGCAGTGGAGTTTTTCTTTCTTTCTTTTTTTTTTTTTTGGATGGCCGACTGAATGAATTGCGATTGCAATCTCAACATTTGTTGCTTCTGGCCCGATTGCACCCTATCCCCCC
>CALSCQ010000108.1:0-11631 GCA_943704525.1 Pigoraptor vietnamica
TCCGACCTTCCTCCTTTTCCTTCTCCCCATTCATTACGCGGTTGGTTTCTATACTATGTCCGTTGCGCCATTTTCGTCTCACTCTCCTTCCACCTTCTCTCCTGTCGCCTATCTTGTGTTCCCGCACACAGACGACGACAGCGACCGTCGCAGCATCGATGCTCTTTTGGCCGGTCTCTCGCACGGCGGTTTCACACGCCCGGCGTCCCTCGAACACCTGAAGGCCGTCGCAAAGACAACCGTGTCGCTTGTCGCGGACCACTGCAAGTGCGTGCGTGCGTGTGTGCGTGCGTTTTTGCTTGTGGTGCATGTCGTGCATTTGCCACACGCACTATTGCCTTCCATTGCGCACATCTAGCACTATTGCCTTCCATTGCGCACATCTATTCTGTCTCACCCTCCATTTTATCTGCCCGCAGAGTCACTTACGGCTACCTCCTGAGCGCCCTTCTGCTCCACCAGTGCAACGCGTTCTCCGTTTCTGCGCACGGCGTGGGCGACGCGGCGATTGCACTCTTCGGCGGCGCCTTTCCCCTCTTCAACCACTCGTGCGTCCCAAACGTCGCGCGCTCACACATTGGCCCTGGCGGTGGCAACTTCCGCCTGCGCGAGCCCTCCAATTCGACGACGCAAGCGCCCGCATTCGCGCAGTTAGGATCGAAAGACGAAGGAGTCTCGCTCAAACTGTCCGTATGGGACACGCCGAGTTTCTGCGTGCACGCCATCGCCGGCATATCGAAGGGTTCTGAAGTGTGCCTCGCCTACGCACCGCTTCGGTGGAGCGACAAGCGACGCGGAGACCTGCTGCACGACTCGTACGGGTTTCGATGCGATTGTGCGCGCTGCACGAAGGGCGAGCTCTTCTGTCTCGACGAATTTCCCGCTCTGCGCCGCCTTCTTTGCCCCGCGCGCGCCGGCGAGTGCGGCATTGTCATCCCCAACAACAACGCCTCCGTTGGCGAGGTTGCTGGGCCGTGTTGCGTGCTACGACGCGCGTCGATGAAAGCAGGCGATGACGGTGTTGGTGACGATCCCACTGTGGGCCGGTGCAACCAGTGCGGCAGACGCAAGTACGAGTCTGAGGCCGATGACGACTGAGGGCGTTGCCTTTACTCTCGCCATTTCACAACTTCGCTTCGCTAAGTGCGACATGGCTCTCTTCGGTGGAGGGCCGGTCGACGGGATTGTTGTGCTGCACGCGCGGCTTGCGGCGACTTTGCATGGCCAAATGCGCAGGTTCGTTCGCCGTTTCGTCGTGTTAACGCGCCCGAGGCAACGTCTAGCGTTTGCTTGCGCGGCTGCGCCAGCTCGACGCGCGCGTTCGTTTGTAACGACATTGTCGTGTTGGGCTGTGGCACCGGCGCGCATTTTTCGGACGCCCCCTGGGGACACACCAAGGGGTTCGACGGCTCTTCGACGAGCAGCAAAGCCCGTGTGTTCGCGTCTCGTTACCGCGGTGGGGGTAGCTATTTCAGGCGATTGGCACGTGCGTCCCGCGCAAAATCCATATGAAGATAAAGCCGAATTGCGAATTACATTTCGGGGGCGATTGTGTCCAGACACATGCCCATATTAGGATAATGCTTGTCTCCTGAGCCAGTTTTGCGGCTCCGACCACACGCGCCATTTTCAATCCGGAGAGAAAATCGCTTGCAGAGTAAGACGCCTCTCACAGTTCCCGGCCGTTTACACTCGAGGGAACGTGACAGAAATGCCCGTCCTCTATCCCGCCGTGAGCGGGCTTCTCGACGTGCTCGTGAGCGCGTTCTACAACACTATTGACGTGCAGGGGGCGCAGAATTTGGGAGGGGATGGCGTGCCGACGATTCTCTTCGCGAACCACTTCAACTCGCTCACGGACGCCGCTCTGCTTGTCAGCCAGTCGCCGCGCAGGTGCGCTGTTGGCATGCGCGCGGCCCTTGCCGTCGTTAGTCGATGTTGACGTCACTGCGGATGTTGGCGACACTACAAAGAAAACCCCGCCAATTTATTTCTTGCTGTCCATTGCCATGTCGCTGTGTCTTTCGGTGTGTGCGTAAAGTGCGTACCCTCTGCGCATGCAATGAAGTGGAGTTCGTTTGTGCGTGTACGTTTGTTCGTCACATGACGGAGTGAAATTCCCCCCCACCCTCTTCTCTGTCTCCTTCCTTCTCTCTTTCTCTCTTTATACACATGCCGTCTGTCACTTTTCTTCGAAGAGCTATTACACACGCAAGAGTTACAAAACTGTGTCGTGCATATGCGTGCATATAATTCGGCGCGGCGGTTGAATGTCGTGGGTGCTCTAACCCTCACCTTAAACTAAACCCAGGCTTCGGATTGCGGCCAAGGACACGCTGTGGGAGCACCCCCTCTTCAAGCACTTTTGCAATGGGGTTGATGCTGTGCCTATCAAGCGGCGCAAGGACCACGGCAACCAGCGCGTCGACAACACGGAGGTGTGTTCTGTCGCGATTAAACTAGCGATGTGGGCGTGCGTGCATGCGTGTACGTTGACTGTGTGTGTTTACTGCTTGCACACCCGGCATATGCGCCACACACGCACACGCACAACAATAACACAGCTCAGATGCGCGCACAGACAAGTCACGCGTTCGCCAACAATCGCTAACGCACTTACACACCAACGCTCGCCATCCACACAGGCGTTCGAGCATCTTATCGCTGCGCTGCAGAAGGGCCACTGCATTTGCCTGTTTCCCGAGGGACTTAGCCGCTACCACCCCTCCCTCGCGCCGCTGAAGCCAGGCATCGCACAGATTGCCATGGACGTGCTGAAGCGCAACAGGTGGGGTGCTATGCCTTTGTGTTCGATGTCTCTGTGTTCGATGGCTGCGTCGTATGAGCGATGCGCCTATGTGTGTGGTCTTGCAGCACACCGGGGCGATGTCGCTGTTGGGAATAGCGCTCATGTGCCGTGTGTGACGTGTGCGCTGCAAGTGCGTATTTTCGCACACCCTCACATTCTGGGATTGCTTTGGGCAAGAGTGTTCATGTGCCGTGTTCGTGATGTGAGAAGGGCTCGGCTTTAATCGCACGTTCGTCGGCACTGTCGCAGGGACAAGGGAGCCGCGTTCAAGCTGCGTCTGCAGGTGTGCGGCATCACGTACCTCCACCGCGAGAAGTTCCGCTCGGACGTGTGCCTTGAGTTTGGTGCGCCCATTCTCCTTGATGCCTCGATGCTGCCGTCGCTCGAGTCGGACCCCGGTGGGTGTTTTGCGCTGTGGTTCAGGCTTTCGCCGAGTGACCAACATCCCTTACTGCTGCCACACTTGCCTGTGTTGGGCCTGTGCACGTGTGGGCGGTGCATTTTTGTTGTGCTTGGCGCATGTTAGATCTGAGTGTTGATGTGTGCGAACAGTTGCGCCGTGTGTTGGTGTGTGCGCGGCTTTTGGAATGTGCCTATTCCGCGCCTTTGAGAGACACGGAGAGAAGATCACAGACCACACTCATGCACGCACACACGCATTCAATGACACTTGTTGTTCCCCTGTGCGCAGAGGCCGTGTTCCGCATCACCCGCCTCATGCACCGCGCACTTCGCGACAACGTCGTCGATGCTCCCAACTGGGAGGTGGTCGTCGGCGCCAATGTCGCGCGTCGCCTTTACGCGCCGTATGGCACGCGCATCTCCCTCCCCGACCACGTGCGCCTCACGCGCAAGTTTCTCCGCGTCTTCGAGGCTGCGCTCGGTCTTGTGCCGCCGGAGAGCGGGGACGTCAATGCAGAGATTGTGCAGCGCGCGACGGCCGAGGGGCTCGACATGAAGGAGCTCTTCAAGCACCTCGTGGTATGTGGAGATATGCGTCAGTCCCTTGTATCGTCCTCTGAATCGCATCCATTCTTCACGCTATTGCCAAAAGTCATCGAACAGTTGTCGGCTTTGCGTGTCTAACGCACTTACATTTTTTTTTTCGCCCTCGCAGCAATACCAGGACATGCTGCACCTCGTCGGACTCAAGGACGAGCGCATCCGCCGCCCGACACCGCCGACCGCAGAGCTCCTCGTTGCAATGGGCCTCCGCGCCGCCCTCTGCGCGGTGCTCTTCTGCCTCGCGCTGCCGGGCCTCGTCATGTGGTCGCCCGTGTTTGCGTTGTCGAAGCTCAAGGAGCGCCAGCTGCTCGACCAGGGCGTCGAGGACTATAAGGACGAGGTGGGTGACTGTGGAGGACGAGCGACTGTGTCATAGAGAGGGCTCTATTGTGTGGGGCCGTGACTGTTTACCTGGCGTGCATGCGTGCGTGCTGTGGTGTGTGCATGCTGTTGTGATAGCTTCTGTGTGCGTGCTGTGCGTGTGCTACCTTCTGAGTGCCATTGTGTGTGCATACTCACCCTCGTTGCGTCTCTTCTTCCATGCGCAGGTGACGCAATACAAGATTGCCGTGGGACTGTTTTACATTCCGATTCTTGTCGGAATTGTGAGCCTGTTCACTCTCCCCCTCGCGCCCTTCACGGCCATCGCCACAATTGCCTGGCTGTGGATGTCGATTAGGTGGGAACTTGCATGTGTGCCCACACACACTGCAAGCGGGTCGCATGCATCACACACACACACACACACACACACACACACACACACACACACACACACACACACACACACACACACACACACACACACACACACACACACACGAAGTACACTTTATGCGCGCTTGCACGTACTTGCACACACACACGTCGTCTATTACTCTGCACCCGCACAAGCAGTTTTGTTCCAAGACCACCACGTTAAATCTATCACGCCAATCCTCACTCACTACTGCGTTCGCAGGTGGCTCGAGGACATGACTGCCTCCGCGCGTTCGTACCTCAGCCTCTTCAACCTCCTCACGACGTCGTCCGATCGCATCAACGCGCTCCGTCGCCGCCGCGCAGAGCTCGTTCGCAAGATCGAGACGCTGGCCAAGTGCATGGAGCTTCCAAACGCCAACGAATTCGTGCGCCCGCCGCCGCCCGTGTCGTCGTACTACTCCATCCGCCGTCGCCGCAAGAAGGACTGGAACGAAGTGCTGCGTCTGTCGGACGTCACCAAGTACGACTGAGGGACTGTGGGATCGACGCAGGCGTGTTGTGCGCCTGAGGTCGCCAGCCAGACAAGGGTCTATCCGGACACGTATCGTGTGGACGCTGCGTTTTCACCTCCACCCTTCACACCCCGTAGTAAACTGATAGATGCGACGTGCGAGGCACTGGTTCAAACATAAGTGGTTTAAGAGAAGCACGATATGTAAGTTACTGGCATTCTCTGTGTGGCACACGCACCGAAAATAAGAGACACACATGGCTTACTATCACGCAGCGTAAAATAATGGTCGAAGAACGGCGCAACACAATTCTATTGGCAACGTAAACACGGAGCACATGCAACGGCACAGTATAGTATTAAATTGTGGGGCAATGACTGCAATCTTCATTGGCTCTCGGCCACGGCGGACCAGTCGATGGGTACTGTAGTGCATTGTTGGGGCATTGCGACCCCATTCGCATTTCATTGGCTCTTTGCCACGGCAGACCAGTCGATGGGTTCCAGTCCCTTCGACGCGAGAAATGCGTTGGCCTTTGAAAAGTGGCGGCACCCAAAGAACCCGCGGTGCACGGAGAGCGGGCTCGGGTGCACGGCCTCGAGCGCAAGATGCCGCTTCTGCACGCGACCGTGTGGAGAAGCGAAGAGACAAAATAAAGTAAAGCCGCGTCAGCGCTCGAACAGTAAAGTGACGGGCCGTTGCAACACTCTCCGCGCGACGAAATGGGCCACACGGACGCCTGTGTACAAACGTGTGCAGGAACAACGTTCGCACGCGCACACACCTTGTCGATGCTGCGGCACTTCTTCTGCGCATAGGCGCCCCACAGAAGAAAGGCGACGTTGGGGCAGTGCGCGTTCACGTGCTCGATGACCGCGTCGGTGAACTTCTCCCAGCCCTTGTTGGCGTGCGAATTGCTTGCGCCGGCGCGGACGGTCAACGCGGCGTTGAGGAGAAGCACACCTGAAAAAACAGAGGGAACACGCTCAATCTCAACGCAAGACATGCAATCGCGTGCCCCCGCACTCACTCTCTCATAAAAATGTAAGACACACACTTCAACACAGCCCACACGCGAACAAGAACGCGCAGGATCACACACACAGCTCAAAATGCATGATGGTCTCAATGAATGGGGGAAACGAACACGGACACCAAGCGCGCTCACGTGACACCCTCCCCCCACACACCTTGCTTGGCCCATGCCTCGAGGTTGCCGTGCGATGGCGCCTTGAAACCTTCAATGTCCGTCTCAAGCTCCTTGTAGATGTTCAGGAGGCTCGGAGGAGGGCGAGAGGTCGGCGGAACGCTGAAGCACAGCCCTGCGCGCGCGGGGATGCGGCGACAGCGTGTGAGAGCCGACGAGAGCGCAATTGCACTTAAGAGTGCCAAGTTGCAGTTAGGGTGTACTCATGTGAGTTGCGGAGGCGCGTTTGGGCACAGCGTGTGAGCGCAGCTGCCAGAGGAATCTTCTATATGAATGCGCAATCAGCGTGTGTGGGTTGCGGACACAAGCGACGAAGACAACAAGGGGGTGTGCACACAATTCGCACCGTGTGCCTGGTTCGGGTTGATATAGGGGTCCTGTCCGATGATGACGACCTTGATCTGTTATGAAAGAAGAGGGGGGTGCATTGCGTGAGTGTGTGGGTGGGAGACACACACATGAGCGCGAGCGCGTTTGAAGAAGGACACGCAAAGAGTTCGTGCACATACGCATACGTAGAGAGAAGGGCGAGAGAGAGAGAGAGAGAACTCAGTTCAACAGGCAGTCCTATGGCCTATCCCATCGACGATGAGAGAGAGGAGGACGCCATTGCGGCACGCACCTTCTTCACATCGCAAAACCGCGACCACGAGAAGACGTCCTTCTCTGCAGGGCACCAAAGAGACGCACGCAGAGTGAGCCACCCACTCTTGCGCTCAACACCCGTTCGTTCACTCTCTTTCCCTCTCCCTCTTCCTCTCTTCCTCTCACGCAACGCATGCAAAATGTAAGCTGCACAGCATCTTTCACTCTCTTTCCCTCTCCCTCCTCTCTCTCTTCCTCAACTCCCCCAACGCATACAAAATGTAAGCCGCACAGCATCGTTCACTCTCTCTTTCCCTCTCCCTCCTCCTCTCTTCCTCTCACGCGACGCATACAAATGTAAGCCGCACATCATCGCATCAGAGCGGACACGAACACAGACTGGCCAAAGGGACACACCTGCAGGGTAGATGGTGTGCGAACGGCGCTCCGCTGCGACAAACTTTTTCAGCTGCAACAAGAGGCAAGGGCGACATGTCAGGCACAAAGGCGCCGAGAAATTGGTGCAAAGCGATAGAAAATGAATTATCTCACGTGCACATAAAGTTGCCATGCAAAACCTTGTCCCCCCCCGCCGCACGTACACAAGAACGTACGCACGCACGCACAAAGCACACACACCTCAGCGTAGTACGGCTTCGCCATCTCCTTCTTGAGCGCCTCAAACCACGTCGGCCCCATCGTCGCCCTCTCGAGCGCAAGCAGGTCGTCACTCGCATTCACTACCGAGGACGACGGCAGGACACCCGGCGAAGGGAGTGGCGACACGACACGTGACCCAAGGGGCGACGTGAGGGATGACGAGCCCTCTGGGCCTTCGCGCTTTTGCCGCCGCGCGAGTGCCTCGAGACGGTTGCGCTCCATGCGGTCAATCTGCGGGACAGCGGTGGGGTGGGAGGTGCGCTCAGCCGATGCAATCAGCTTCTGCCGTGGAAGCTCACCATGCGCACTGCAGCACACACATCACCACTACGCACGCACACGTGCACACAGACATGCACACACTCGCACGCACACAGCCTCAAGACACAGACACGGACAGACACACACTCTGGCGCGCACATGCATGCGCATTGCATTACACACCTTCACTACGACAGGCACGGAGACACACTCACGCGCGCACACACACACACACGACACAGACACAGACACAGACACAGACACATACACAGGAACACATTGGCACAGCAAATAGCGCCGGGATGGGACCGCGCGCACCTGCTCTTGAGTGAGGGGCGACGTCGGCGCTTCCGTTACAGCCAGCGGTAGCTTCTCGTCCCTCGCGGCAACAGCGACGCACGACGCGTCCTCTGTCTTGGCGACCTTGCGTGGGGCACCTTCGACAGCATCGCTAAGGGGTCGCTTGTCCGAAAAGAATGCGCGGAGCGACGCCTGCTTGCTCATCTTCACAGCGATCCCCTGATGGCAGCTGGGACCGTGCAGCAAAATTGCGAGCGGCTGCGCGCGTATGCATACGAAGCGATTACGAGACACGCACGCGAAGTGGAGTGAAGAAGAACGCGACGCACATGCGCGGACGATGGAGAGTGCGAACATTCTTATAACATTCTCCGCGAATGTGTGCGCGAGTTACGCATGATGTCCACTGTGCAAATAGTGAATTCAAACTCGACAAGCCGAGATCAAACCACACGTCTTGTAATCCGAGTGCGAGAGAGTGTCTCCGAGTGTGCGTGGGCGCGAGTGAGTGCGGACGAGTGTGTTGTAGTGAGAGTATGTGCGTGTGTGTGCATGTGCGTCCGTTTTCTGCACGCGGCACTCACACTTAAGCCCTGCCTGTGGGCGAGTATGTTAAGAATTCGCGCCGTGTGACTCCCAATTCGACCCAACAGCACGTGTGAGGCGACGGAGACAGGGAGCTGTGCTATCTGCGCACACAGCTCGTTATGTGAGAGAGAAGAGGGATAATGGAACAGAAGGCTAAGTAATCGTCCACAGCGATGCGAAGCCTGTATGTCGACGAAAAAGCAAATTTTGGCGGCAGACTTTTTCCCGCCATTCCGCAGCCGAGATTTCGGCGCGAAATCATCCGTTTGATGCGACGAGGCTGAGTCTTATTAGCGCCTCTTATTCACGATGTCTCGCACACGCGCACACGCACGCACGCACGCGCCCCATCCACAAACACATTCACACGACCATCCGCTTGTCGCGGTTCTTCTGACGCGCACGCGAGCGGGCCTTGGAGAGGTCCGAGTTGGGCGACATGTACTTGCGCTGCAGGGCGAAACAAAGATGGCATAACACTAAGCACATTGCGCAAGAACAGCACACACACACACACACACACACACACACACACACACACACACACACACACACACACACACACACACACAAAACACACACACACACACACACACACACAATATGCACACTTTCGTTGTATTTGAAAATCCCGTGAGCATCAACAACAGACGCGCACTTCACACAGACTGTCACTCGCGCACCTTCTCCTGGGCCGACAGCTTAGCCGCCGGGCTCGTCTCGTCGCCGAGAGGGGCGCCCATCCCAAACACGTCGCGAATAAACTCATTCTCCTGCGATACGCGCGTCAATTGGACGAACACGCACGCACTTCCGCACACACGTACGCATGCATCAACGAAGGCCAAGAGCACCGACGTCACACAACAAGCCAGCAGCGGGTACGACTGCAATCGCACACGCGCACGATAACACAAGCTAGCGCACGTGACGAAGACATACCTCAAAGTGGACCTTCATGCCTTCTCCTAGGATGTCCCTGAAGACCGCCGACTGGATGATCTGAGCCCACGAGTCGAGCACAATCTTCTCCCGTCGAAACTTGAGCGTCTCCTCGGGTGCCTGCCCTCGCTGCGAGTGCACGCACGCACACGTTTGCGTAAGTATCTGTCACAAGAAGCATGCGCGCCAGAGGTCTCATACGCGTACACACACACAACACAAAGGAACGGCGGTCATATCGGCACGCGTCCATCCAACAGGCAAGAAGACATTCGAACACGCACAATCCTTGCTTCGTATCCAGCATTAGAACCAAACGCACCTCCACTGCATACAGAATGTCCCTAAAGTTCGACCGCTGCTTCGCGCGCTCCTTCTTTCCAATGTGACGGCCGCTCTCCGTCGCGAGTGCCTGCAGCTTATCACACAGAACCGCCATGTCGCTCGCGTCCGCAATCCCTCCGGCGCCGTCTTCCCCTGCTCATGCGACCCGCCCTCCGTCAATTGTCAACGCGCCAACCGTTTCGAGTGAAGAGACGGGACGCGCACGATCAAGTCTTTGAGCCCGCGCGTCCGGAATGCTAACCATCCCTCAAGTGATTCACAAAGCCCGGCCCTACGAGCAAGTCGGGGGAAAAAAAAAAACATAAAGCTCACCGTTTTCCTCTCCGTTTTCGTCAATGTGGCCGTCGTCGCGCACAGACTCAAACAGAAGCGCAAGCGCCTCCCCGGCGTTGACCCTCAGCTCAAGGCTGTCGGCGTCCAGCAGAGACACAAGCGGCTTGAACTGCCGATCGAAGATGGCGCGAAGCCGTCCCGAGGGAATGCGCGTGAGCAGGAGCGCCCAGCTCTCGACGGCGGCCGCGGGGAGTGTGCCGGTGGCGGGCTTGCGGCCAAACACCTGAGCCGCTTGCAAGTCAGCACAACGCGAGACCTCGGAAAACCACGAACCACACTCATCGATTGTATATCCGACACAACTAAGCAAGCGCAACAACTCGCGCCACTCGACGTTCGCTCCCATTCCTTACCTCCGCAAGCTTATCCATAATCTCGACCGACGGCGCAATGTCGTCCGTCACGAACGAGCCAATTCCGAGGGCGCGCGCGGCCGCCGCACGCACGGCGTCCGTTGCACCCGTGCGGTCAAAGAGCGTCTCAAGAAGGGGCTCGCGAATGTCCTGGAAATCCCCTTCGAGTTCGACGCCGAGCTGAAGGACGGCGAGTGCGACGACGTCCGCCGCGAGCTCTCTCTCGCGCGCGCTTCCCTTTCGGAACGAGCGCTTCAGGGACTCCATAAGCGTCGTCTTCCTGCGATGCGTGCGCACGGAATGTCAATATATTGTAGGGATACACGCAATTTCAGCAAAAAAAGAAAAAACAGACGCACTATACAAGGGGGCGCGAATCTATGAGCGCAAATGGAAACGCGAATTCAGGCGAAGATATTCAAAAAAAAAACAAAAAAAAAAAAAAACAACATCACCTCTCGAGGAGAAACTCCGAGAGGACGTTCTTGCAAAAGATGTCCTTGAGCGACGACAGCGACGACTCGCGCGTCTGCCCGCTCTTCTCAAGCAAATTGTCCATGTGTTGCTGCGTCCCGCGCCAAGCGCACGCCGCGGCCGCGTTGAGGGCACGGCAGTACGTACGGCCCCCACGGCATCATGCACAGCTCCCGCTCAGCTCCCAGCGAATAAACGGCGCGACGAGCCCAAATGGGCATTCTCTCCCTCTCATACCCCTATACACGGCTGCACACAATTGCCGACGGACACAATGGGAGCAAAAGTTGGCAAAAATAGCAATTCGCGCACCTTCACATTGAACTCGACGTCCTTTTCGGCGTCGTGCTCCTCCTCCCCGTCGCTATTCTCCGCTGTGCGATCATTCGACCGGAAAGAGGCGACTGCATGCACGCGGACGGAAGGGCGCCGTCAGCATCCACGAGTACGGCATTCTTCACGCGGTCGCGCTCAGCGAGAATCAGAAGTTACGATAGCGGAAGTGAGATCAGAACAAATTAGCGGAGTGGAATATCTCGCGCCCCGTTTGGGGGG
>CALSCQ010000110.1:0-13971 GCA_943704525.1 Pigoraptor vietnamica
TAACCCTAACCCTAACCCTAACCCTAACCCTAACCCTAACCCTAACCCTAACCCTAACCCTAACCCTAACCCTAACCCTAACCCTAACCCTAACCCTAACCCTAACCCTAACCCTAACCACTACTTCTGCGCGTCCCTCGGCGAGAGCGAGTGGCTCGACTCGATCTTTGGCATTGCCAGCATCACCGCCTTCATCTCCGCGCACAATCCCGTCGTCGAGGCGTCGTACGTGCTGCGCTCCGCCTGGCTGCGCGACCTCCTCCGCCCCTCCGACGACCCTTCCGTCTCCGCACTCGGCGCCTCGCTCGACGCGTTTCGCAGGTGCACCCAGCGCGACGGCAGCGACCCGCTCGAGGTCGACGGCGGCTGCCTGTTCTCGTCGTCGTACGCCGCCGACACCTCCATGATGACGGCCGTCACCCTCCCCGCAAACGGCGGCGGCTTCTCCGGGCCCGTCCAGACGCACGCGCACTTCCTCGCCCGCAATCGCGGCACCCAGATCGACTTCTGCCTCATGGCAAACCCCGGCCCCGACCGCGTCGTCCTCGTCCCAGCCCGCGGACCCCGCCAGATGGTCTCGTCGCCCAAGTTCATGACCGCGCTCGTCGGCGCCACCGTCCCCGCCGGCCTCGTCTGCATCGGGAACCTCTTCACGCCCGAGCCCCGCATCACCGCGTCCGCCGTCTGCTTTGTGCACACCTCCCTCCGTCTGGCTCCTCCTCCTCGCCGGCCTCGCGTACTTCGAGGCCAACTGCGGCCTCGCCCTCTCCGAGGAGTTCCTCTACCGCGACCTCGCCGAGACGATCAAGTGGCTGCCCCCGACCTGGAAGCGTGTCCCCTTCGTCCTCCCCGTCGGCCACGCAGGCCCCGTGGTCGACTTTCGCGCGTGGGAGCTCGCCCTCACCTGGATCCAGATGACCGCCAGGGCCCTCGGCTACCCCCCCACCGTCCTCCACTACCTCAAGCTCTTCGTGCCGCCGCCCGAGCCCCCCGGCACCGGCATCCGTCTTGCCCCCGCCGGCCCATCTGCCACCCTCGCCACCCTCCTCGACGGCCACCCGCTCGACTACCTGCTGCGCGTCGAGCGCGAGAACAACGCGTGGTATGGTCCCGCGCAATCTGCCGTCCCCGGCCTCGACGCCGATACCGTCCAGAGGTGGCGCCGGGCGTTCGAGGCCAACTTCGAGTGGGGCATCATCACCAAGAAGTGGGTCCCCGGCCAGGGCTTCATCCCCGGCAGGAACTTCAAGCTCGCCCCCGCGCCCGCGCCCGCCCCGCCCCAGAAGGCCCTCGCCGTCGAGTCGTGGGTTCCAAGCGGCTGGAAGAGCGGCTGGGCGAGCACCTGGACGCCGGACAAGGGCTGGAGGCTCCGCGGGTTCGGTGTCGACCCGCCGCCCGCCGAGTGGCAGCCGACGCCCGACACGCCCCTCGATGAGTATGAGAAGCGGCTCCGTGCGCTCTACCCTCCTGGGGCCGCTCCCAACACGCTCCGCTCCCTGCACAGCGGCGACGTCGACGCCAGGGCGTGGGCGACCACGTGGAAGGAGACGGTCGACGGCAAGGCGTTGCCGGGCCACCACCTCGACCTCCCCGAGCACCTCCGCAGGCGTCCCCACTCCGAGGAGGCCACCGAGTACAGGCGTGTCAAGCGGCTCCACGACCAGGGACGCGATGCCGACGGCTGGAAGTTCGACACGGCGCGCGAGTACTGCTACAACTGCTCGGTCAACTTCTTCAAGCAGTGGCCGAACGACACGCGGCCGGCGCTGCGGGACCGCGGCCCATTCCTGCAGGTACAGGTGCGATACAAGCAGGACCAGCAAGTCAACTTCAAGGTGCACCTGTACAACGACACGGCGAACACGATCCTCGCGACGTTCGAGATCTACCGCAACAGCCTCGTCGCGGACCCCGACACATCCGAGTACGAGCCCAAGTACACGATGATCGAGACGTGGTCGCACCCACAGCAGTCGATGCTCGCCTTCAAGAACCTCCCCAAGGGCGAGTACTCGGTCCTCATCGTCGCGACGCCGCGCACCAAGAGTGACCTCCTCCTGTGGGCGCCCGCGTACGCCGGCGTGCCGCCGACGAAGGACGAGATCGACAAGAACGTCGGCTTCTGTGCGTCGGGACCCTGCCTCTACCACGTGATCCAGACGGACAAGGACGGCAAGTCGACGGTCTACAAGCAGTACCTCAACCTCGATGCCGCGCGCCGCATCCGCAACCGCAACATGCCGTGCCTGCCGCCCGACTCGTGCGACATCGTCCTCGTCACCGACCGCGACGACTGCGTCACCATCGACCCCGACGCCGGCGGCGACCTCGATGACAAGACATCAGAAAAGACCACTCTTCCTCAAGGCGAGATGCTGCGCGTGACGGACGACGGCAATCAGCGCAATCGTCGTGGTGGGTTTTTATAACTTGTAGCCGAGGACTCTGATAATAAGGTTGGCAACTAATCTTTGACACCTTTCTGTCAGATATCCCGGCTTGCATTCGGGACACTGCGCCGGCAACGATACCTCCCGTGAATGCACCGGCAGCTCCACCTCCTGAGGAGTGTGAAGGTTTTGACATGCTGGACCTGAGTGCTCAGCATCTGGGCCTCCGACTGGCAGGCGGGGAGTACGACGTTTGTCAGCGTTTCATCCCAGGCATCAACCTTCCTCAAGGTCTAGGCGTTGCGCCGGCGGCGAACTTTTATCGCTCTCGGTATTTTTATGGCACTGTGCCGCCCAAGCAAACGTGCACGGGTCCCGTCTCGACGGCACTGTTCACGAGTTACGCAATCCACGTGTACAACAACGCGCTTATCGAGACTCGCCCACAAGATGCTTTTCGGCCACAACCGGGAGTTGGAGGATGTATGCGCTGCGACGGCAATCGGGCCGAGGTTTTGGGTTTCTTCCCGGGCGGCGCGGTCACCGCGAACCGGGGACGGTGTGAGTGGGGATGTCTCTTCATGCCCATTGGCAGAGATGACCTTGACCCCTCCATGATCCACGAGGACGCTCGCCGCAAAGTCATCGACGTCGACAACCATGTTGTCAACTACGGAACTGAGTGGAACCGTGGCCACCTCGCCCCGAGCGGTGCCTTCCAGTCACCCGCAAGCCACAGTGTCGAGCACCGCGTACTTGCGCAGGCCGCGATGATCTCAACGTTTTCGTACGTTAACATTGCGCCGCAATCTGCGCCGTGCAACCAACGCTGGTGGGCAATTCTCGAGCGTCGGATCCGCGCGTTTATCGGATCACAAAACGAGCGCCGTTTTCGACAACCGGATTCGGCGAATGAGTGGGCGCAGGTCGTGACGGGCGTGTCGTTCAAGGGGCTCCGTGGCTCAGCACTTCGTTGCCTCGGCAGGGCCGAGAACCAGCCGGCGGATGGCGTTGCGAGAAATCGACCATTGATTCCCGCCTACTTTTGGACCGCCGTTTGCATGGTACATCCCATGCTGCACAATGTTGAGGTATGAACCGGCTGCTGTTCTTATTGATTGTCGCAGTACTAACTGTCTGATTACATTTTGTGGCCGTGTTGTTTGCACCGTAGCTGTCGTTTCTCGCGTACGTTCACAACAGTGATGACGGGAAGGGCAAGTGTGTCGACGTCGGGGGGATTGTGTTTCTCGGGCGCGATGACGAAAGCGACATTCCGTTCGTGAATCCCTTTGTTGCGGGCGATCCCAAGTACGACAGCTTTGCGCAATGCGCGGAACAAAACTATCAAGGGGATGATAGGTGCGCGGGTACAGCATCCGCGCGACCCGGTGGACTTCGACGGCGTGGCGCGATCCTCGACGCTCTCTTTGACGACATTTCATTTGATGACCGACGATATTGGCCACAAGCTCTTTAAAAAGAGTTGCAACTCGGCCCCAGGTAGGTTGTCCGCCCACATTGCATGTTGTATGTCACGACCATTATGATTCTTATTGTTTATTGACAATGTTTTATTGATTTGGTATAGGTGACTTGACATATGGAGATCTGCCCGAAGAGCAGGCACCCGCGCCGTTGAGCGGCAGCTTCTTGAGGAATTTTTCGAGCTCTCGCCTGGGCATAGGTTTGCAACCGGCTCGCCGTTGGAAGTTGGAAAAATGTCGCAGCCATGGCTGGTCGAGCCAATGCTCGGGCTACAGCGCCTCGACGAATTGTGCGATCCGTCTTTTGCAGCAGATCGCGGAGAGTCCAGCCGATCTTCGCGAGGCGTGCGGTGCATACGTGGCCTGGAATGCGTGCGCACTGGGTTTGCCGGACAGTGCAAGTGTCGACAAGACTGCGCAGACTACAGCGACGTAAGGCTGGCCAACCTTTGCCAGATGTGCAGTCACCAGTGCTCTTGGAATGGTGTGGAATGCACGGTAAGTTTTTGGACTCGCGTACCTGTTCCTTAATTTTCGCTCACCTACCAACATTACAAACGCCACGCAGAACCGAACTTAACAGTCGACATTCGACATGCCGTGGCGTACTGGCATAAGCGGTGATCAGAGTTCGTCACATAAATTTTACATGCAGCTCTCCAACGTTGGCACTCGAGTGTAGTCCATTCAAACGAAAGGGGACCGCGGCAGAGACCGTCACGGCATGACTGCCGCATTCATTTCTTCAAATCCCGCACACATACCAGCATGCTGGTATCGAGAGAAGTATTACAGCGCTTTAGATTGAGACGCGTTACGCCAACAAGTTGCGACACATCAACGACCTTTTCACAAGCACATAACGATAGAGAAAAAACGCAGCCCAACGATGAGACGTCAACAATTCCTCTACATCCCGTCAGATCGAGCGTGTGGACGGCCCCCAGTGCAGACACGTCCGTAATTCCCGTGCATGAAGCCAGGATGAGGGTATGGGCCGATCCCAACGATGAAACGTCCAAAATCCGCCTACACCCCGAGAGGTCAAGCGTGTGCACTGCCGTAAGCGCCGAGACGTCATCCAGATTATAGAGGTGTCTGGCAATCAGGGTATGAACGTGCCCAAGCGCCGACACGTCCGATACGCGCGTGCCCGAGATGTTGAGCGCATGGACTGCGCCGAGTGCCGACACGTCTCTAACGTTCTTGCAGCCGGCCATGTTCAGTGAATGGACCAACCCGAGCGATGCCACATCTTCCACAGACGTTTGAGCAAGGTTGAGCGTATGAACATGCGCAAGGGCCCTGACATTCAAGACATCGGCGCGTTCGAGTGTAAGCGTGTGGACATTTCCGAACGAACTAACGTCAACACGTTCGTTGTGATATGCTCGGGTCAGGTCGATCGTATGGTTCCCACTGCCGAGCGACGACAGTCCCGACAGGAAGGTGTTGCATGCAAGGTTGAGGGTATGAACGTTACCCAACGCCAAGACGTCCCGGCGCGACAGCTTGCCAGACACGCCCCTGTACGAGAGATCGAGAAGGCGCACCTCCGCCAGTGCAGAGACGTCTGCGACTAACGGGCAATCGCAGAGTATGAGCTCTCGAATGCTCGCGGCGGCGGACACGTCGCACAAGCTTGACGAGCCCGTGAGGTTGAGCCGATGAAAGGCACCGAACTCGACCGGAATCGACGTCAGCGCAGACTCGAGAAGCGTTAACGAGTGCAGTTGGGACAGAGCGGCGAAGTCAGTCACGCGTGGACAGCCCTGAACTGTAACAGACCAGGCGCCGGCGAGCGCTGAGACGTCCGTTAGCTGCGGGCAGTTGCGAAGTTCTACAACACGTGCTTTTCGCAACATAGACAAGTCCGCGACGCCGACGAGCGCGAGGGTAGACACACTCGCGAGAGACGAGACGTCAAAGGAGATTGTCTCGCCAGGTTCCGCAAAGCACTCGTCGATTCGAAAGTCCACAAGGCGATGAAACACGGGCAGCTTCACGCCCACATACAGGGAGCCAAACTGAAGGCACGTCGCCTCCGAAAACGCAGACAGTTGACTCTCGTCCGCGATAGACGTGACGCGGACAATGCGTACACCCTTGAGAGGGCTAAAATTGAGGCATTCTATTGTTGTCGCGGATCGGACGTCAGCCTCGTACACACCGGCGAATGCGGAGAAGTCTCCCATGCCCTCCCTCGCCGTTAGCACAAGCCGATTCCTCGGAAGCCACGCCGCAAACTCGCGGCGAAAGTCGACGTCGTCGAGGTACTTGTTCTCGTAGAGCGGCCAAAGGTAGAGGAGGCGCTCGTTCGAGAGAAAGCGGCGGAGAAAGCTGTTGACCTTGGCGAGGCGGCACATGTCGGCGTTCGGGAGAAAGGGAACGAGGTGCTCCACAATAACCTCCGCGGAGAGCGAGTTGAAGCTGGCGACGTTGTCCGACATGGTTGGCAATGCTAGGGGCGGTTCGCGAAAGCAAAAACACGAAAGGTTCAAAGACGCTCGGTGTTGAGTTTTGTGATTTTGCTGCCAAGAAGGCGCGGAAAAAACACCGCATTATTATTACCCGCGTTCAGTATGAATTTTGTATGGAGTATTCTTTATGATGGCGCCATCCCAGGGGTTCAGTACAGTACCCCTGCAGACGCTCGTTGTTTTCCGAACGCTCGGTGTGTTTTGTCTTGTAACACTTGTCACAGTACATGAAGTAACACATTTGGTTCAATTTGTAACATTGTTACATTTAGTAACATGTTCGTACGTCACTGCCCAAGCACGTGGCCTGTTGTAACATTTTCGGAACGTTCCATTTTGTTACACAGCCATACCGCGCACATGCAGCAAAACGGCGCAAAACGCATTTTCAGTTTTCCAAGGGTCGCCTACCTTTCTTTTTTCCGTGTCCCTTTTTCCCAACGACCCCGCAGCGGTCTGCTTTTTACATAGAAATGCACACCCATGCATTGTGCAAGTCACAAAGTTAGAAAGTTCACTGACAACTTTAAACGCCGAACCAGTGACGCGCCGGACACTGAGTGAAAGCGCGGCGCGCGCCGGGCAAGAACACCGCACGCCCAATGTGAGTGGAGTGCCCGTCTCTGACCGCCGTCGTCGTGAATTTAAGCTTGTATCGTCTCTGATAAAAATCGCCACTCGCAATCTCAGATGAAGCCGGCTGCCAGTGCCGGGGCCCGGCATCGACAGCCACGAATTTCAACCTCATTCGCCGGTTGTCGAGCGTGCAACCCGTTTTTTCAGCAAAACACGTCGAACGACAGCCACAACATTGGCCAGGTTGTCGAGTGTGCAACCCCCATGTCCCAAGAAGGCATCCGACATCAGTATTCGCGACCTCGGCATTTCCCTCGACAAACTTCATTCCTTACTCGGCTCTCTTCTTCAACACGGTTGAAGGCGACTCTTTCTTCTCCCACAACGTCCACGTTACCCACAACGTCCGCGTCACCCACAACTCGTCCGAAGACGACTCCGACGTCTGGATTCGTCTCGACCCTCTCTCTCACTTCATCCACGCCTCCTCCCACCCTCGCCCAACCGCGCTCTACTCGACCACACCCAACGTGCTTCCTTGACGTGACCCCCGCCAACACTCTTGCGAACGTCGGACCCCGCAACCACGTCGTAACGCAAAACATCATCTCTATTGCCAACGACTGTTCCTGTCACGGCGGATCGCGCGACGGCTCAGTACCCAAGTCTCGGCAAACTGAATGCGGCCGAGACGCCGGTGAATGATGCTCCCCATGCCGGCAATCTTCTAGAACTTCCGTCCTCCGACATGCATGGCAAAGGCGTCGTGCACATAAGCTTCCTCGTTCCAAAATGCAGCATTGACTCTCGCCGACACACCCTTCCCAATCGGCGCCCCCGTTGTTCCTTCAAACCTCTGCTCCTCTCTCCCTTCTTGTTCATGTTTATGGCGCGTTACCCGCCTCATAATACACCCTCTGTTTCACTATAACTCTGCCCAACGCGCCCATAGCCGCCCTTAACCCCCAGAGCGTCCTCGCACGCCATGCACCTTCTTACGGAGACGCGCTTCGAAAACGAATGTTTCGGTGCATGCGGCCGGTCACTGGGGCTAAGGTGATGGTCGCAGGGGCTACGGTTGTCGGTCAGGTAGGGGTTAAGGAAGCGCCACGAAAGTCGGTGGACATCGTGTGTGATTCGCGCGGCACAGCACCTTAGCGTAAGCAGCAGGCAGTCACAGGCTTGCAGGGTGTCGCAACACATGCCGCCGTGTGAGTGAAAAAACGTTTATGGGCGCCGGGTGCAGGATCGACCGCAAATTCAGTCGGCAATGGCAGCAAGCCGGGGCGACGCGCAGTGTCACAAATACGCACGCACGCTGGGAGGTGGAGGGGTCACTGGCAGGAAATGCCGAGGGCGCCGCAGTACTTGTTGCAAGTGGGTCCGACCTTGACTTCGCAGCCGTCCTTGAGGTCGCCCTGCATCTTGATTTCGCGGACGTCCTGTGTGACGGCGCAGAGGGGGAAGCACAGAGTCCAGCAGAGCGTCTTGACGAAAGGCTCGGTGATGTGGTACTTGGTCTTCACCGGCGCGCTCGCGGAGGACAAGGCTTCCCGTCCAGAAGTTGACGAGGCTGCAGCAGCACAGCATGCAGTCGCAGCCGGTGTCGTCGACGTCTCCGCCGGCCTTTGCCATGACGATCGGGCCGCAGCACCACGTGGCCATGCAGCAGAGGGGGTCCATGAAGCACCAGCAGAAGTTGCGCATGCCGTTGTACTCGGTGCGCTCCAAGTCGCCGGCGTTGGGCCCGACCTTCTTCCAGACGGGATCGTAGTGACCGCGCGCCTTCATCTCGCGGATGTCCTGCACGGCCGCGCAGCACGTGCAGCAGCACACCTTGAGGAGCGAGACGACGGGGTTCTCGACAATCTGGTAGGTCTCCTGACTGGGCTTGACCCGCTCGCGAAGGACTGGCCAGGCCGCCAATGAGCGGGCAGATCCACGACGCGCAGAACATGCACCAGTCGAGCCCGCCAGTCTGCTTCACGTCCCCGTTGGCCTGCAAGCGGGCCGCGCGGGCGAAATGAGGGTTGGAACGGCGGAGATCAGTAAACTGAGGCAGGCTGACCGACAAGGCCGCCGGCGGGGCAACGATGGGCGCGCTCGAACAGTTTACTGTACCTTGGCAATCATCCACGGATATGCCATGCACGTGCAAGACGTCACGAGGAACTCCTTGAAGCAGCCGAAGAGCGAGTAATAATAATCGCCCTCGCCGTGCTTGCCGTCGTGCGTCGTGAGCACAAATTGGCCGGGAGCGAGCGTCGAGCTTTGCGCGCCCCGGTTGAGGTTGTCCGTTGACATGTCCATTATTGCACGTACGTCTGGTCGCCGCCCAGTGGAACTCAGCTCTTGCCGCCGCCGCCCCGGGATTCACTTGCCAATTCGTCGAACTGACGACCGAACCGACCCTCTCGGACGCGTCCGTGTTCACAACGCAGGAGAGAAACCACAAACTACCAAAAGCCGATGAAGTGTGCCAGTGCGGCTCTCAGAAAGGTCAAAACGTATGCGTATGTGGAGGGGGGGCCTGAGAGAGTGACAATCGCGTGTGTGGCGCGCACTCGCTGTGTTCGATGTGTGCCCCTGTGCAATGTGCGCCACTGATTGTGTGATGTGCGCCCTTGTGCAATGTGCGCCCGTGTTCGTGTGCAATGTGCGCCATTGTGCGATGTGCGCCCTTGTGCGATGTGCCCCTGTGCGATGTGCGCCCGTGTTTGCTGTGCGCCCGTGTTCGTGTGCAATGTGCGCCATTGTGCGATGTGTGCCCCTGTGCGATGTGCGCCCTTGTGCGATGTGCGCCCTTGTGCGATGTGCGCCATTGCGCGATGTGCGCCCGTGTACGATGTGCGCCCGTGTTCGTGTGCAATGTGCGCCATTGTGCGATGTGCGCCCTTGTGCGATGTGCGCCCGTGTTTGCTGTGCGCCCGTGTTCGTGTGCGATGTGCGCCCCTGTGCGATGTGCGCCCTTGTGCGATGTGCGCCCGTGTTTGCTGTGCGCCCGTGTTCGTGTGCAATGTGCGCCATTGTGCGATGTGCGCCCTTGTGCGATGTGCGCCCGTGTTTGCTGTGCGCCCGTGTTCGTGTGCAATGTGCGCCATTGTGCGATGTGCGCCCTTGTGCGATGTGCCCCTGTGCGATGTGCGCCCTTGTGCGATGTGCGCCCGTGTTCGTGTGCAATGTGCGCCATTGTGCGATGTGTGCCCCTGTGCGATGTGCGCCCTTGTGCGATGTGCGCCATTGCGCGATGTGCGCCCGTGTTCGTGTGCGATGTGCGCCCCTGTGCGATGTGTGCCATTGTGCGATGTGCGCCCATGTTTGCTGTGCGCCCGTGTTCGTGTGCGATGTGTGCCCCTGTGCGCCCGTGTTCGTGTGCGATGTGCCCCTGTGCAATCTGTGCCATTGTGCAATGTGCGCCCGTGTTTGCTGTGCGCCCGTGTTCGTGTGCGATGTGCCCCTGTGCGCCCGTGTTCGTGTGCGATGCGCGCCCCTGTGCGATGTGCGCCCTTGGGCGATGTGCGCCCGTGTGCGATGTGCGCCCGTGTTCGTGTGCGCCCCTGTGCGATGTGTGCCATTGTGCGATGTGCGCCCGTGTTTGCTGTGCGCCCGTGTTCGTGTGCGATGTGCGCCCTGTGCGCCCGTGTTCGTGTGCGATGTGCGCCCCTGTGCGCCCGTGTTCGTGTGCGATGTGCCCCTGTGCAATGCGTGCCATTGTGCAATGTGCGCCCCTGTGCAATGTGCGCAGCCCATTCCGCTTTTAAGTTTCGTGGGTGGTTGCTAACAACTTGCACACACCAGTTCAGACTACTGTAATCTAATGGAATAGCGAAACTAACAATAAAGCGCAGCACTGAACTCTGGGCAGGGCTGCTTTGTGCCGGCCACTGCAGAAAGGGCGACTTCGCGCGCGGCTCACCGACTGCACCAAGAAAGACTGGGGGGGGGGGGGGGGGGGGGGGACATTAATTCTATTCATCATCCGAATCGGCGAGAAGCTTGGCTATGCAGGAAGGCAGGCGTGAGGGCGCCGGCGCGGACCTGTACCCAAACTGCAGGCCGAGATCATGCGCCCACTCAGCTTCGGCCTCCATGCACTCCGCCACGGCGTCAGGAGTCAGATCCTTCACCCGCTGCTCCTCCGAAGTGACGTGCGACTCGATTGTAGACGAGCGGAAGGCCTCCCAGTGCTGAATAGCCCGTTCGCCGATCTTGGCCAGGGGTGTGAATCGCGTTTCACCGCCCTTCTCAGGGTCGTCAGCGGACGCCAAATAGCAGAAAACGCCTGCAATCTCCTCGAGGGAGCCCGGACACGAGTACCCCGGGATGTGATCGTGGTCATCCGCGAGCTCAACCTCGCCGCAACGGTCAAATCCATGCGCCCTCTTGCCCCATGAGTTCAACGGGAGGGGCACGTGAGTCCAGTAGGTGTCGGGGCAGCGGTCAATGTTCCTCCAGTCGTGGAGTCGCCCGTACCGCGCATCGGATACCTCGGCGTGGTTGTCCTCCCGCAGGCATACAGTAGCAGGCCTGCACACGGCAGACGGTAGCAAGGGGCCTGACACGTCGCGGTCTGGGAGAGCCGGCTCGCGCCCATACAGCTTGTGGTTGAACCTGTTGAAGAGCGCGGTCGTGGGCCCCCAGAAACTCGTCTCAACGTACGCGGCGAGACGTGGAATCAACTTGCCGGCTTCATCCGCCAAGTGACTTTGCGAAAATTCGTGCTGGCAATCCATGTCCACGACTAGGACGGAGCCAGGTTCCTATTCGGAAGATATGGCTGGAATTTAGGGCACGATTCATCAGGCTCGCTCCATAATGCTGTGGCTTACCGTTGTGAAAATCGGACCTGTTGCTGCACTTCCGCAAGGTGCTGAATTCGAAAAGGACATCCCACGCAAGGCGTCCGGTATGGCCATGCTGTATGATGTCCAAGGCATATGCACTAGAACTGACCAACTCCAGTACTGGAAGGCAGACAGCCACATACCCACCCATTTTGTGTGCAGGCTGCTACGGCACGGTAGACAGCACCACCTGTCAATGGCCCCAGATGATTGCGGGCATGGCGGGGATTCCTCGAAGCTGCTCCGATTATCTCAGCCGATACGGCAGACTGACTGGGATTCCCCGGACCCAAAGCCCAGCCCTACAGAGAGAGTCCATCACTCGAGTGTGTCAGTGGCCTGCCGGCACAGTTTGGCCGAAATGGTGTTGACAAGTTAAGGCACACATTGTAGTCGAAACAAACCAAAAAAAAAAATGAACCCGTATTGGGACACACAGGTTGGACGATCGTCAACCGACCGACGTTGGCAGTCAATTGATGTATTATTAATCTCACAATCCCAGATGGACAGAGAGAGTGACGCAATCATGGATATTAATTGCCTGCTATCCGACACGATCTTCACCCTGCGACTGTGGTGAGGTCGCCGACTTGGTGCGGGATGAAGAGCTTGCAAGAAAGGTCAACAGCACGCTGTGGCTGTGGACTTCTTCGGAATCCGCCGCCGAACAAATCAGTGTCAGTGCGCCGCCGCCACTGGGTGGACGTGTCATGAGGCGTCTCCCACTGGTGCGGCTCGCCATGGAGCATGCCCCCGACGAGGTGGACTGGTCTGTTTGAATTCCAGATGCCCACGCAGTTATTGCAATTGATGACAACCTTACGATATTGAGGGACAATTTTCAAGTATTACTGACTTTGCATTCGCGAGGGTCATACACTACACGCACACACAGCCAGTGACGCACACACACACACAGAGAGAGAGAGAGAGAGAGAGAGAGAGAGAGAGAGAGAGAGAGAGAGAGAGAGAGAGAGAGAGAGAGAGAGAGAGAGAGAGAGAGAGAGAGACGAGAGAGAGAGAGAGAGAGAGAGAGAGAGAGAGAGAGAGAGAGAGAGAGAGAGAGAGAGAGAGAGAGAGAGAGAGAGACGAGAGAGAGACAGACAGACAGAGAGAGACAGAGAGAGACAGAGAGAGAGAGACAGAGAGAACACCTGACTGACAACAACCAAAACAGACCGGCGGCCACCGGCGGCCACCGGCGACCGGCCGTGCACACACTCACGTCGTCAGTCACAGCATTAGGATTCTTCGCCACTGTAAACTGATGCGAATGCGGCGGCCCCGGCAGCTCCTGGGTGCAGAAAGCGCCGAGTAGTGACAAGCTGGCCGGGGACCGGTACCGTCCGGCGCCGACCACTAACACGACCCTGGTGCACGCGCGTCAGCACAGAGCCACAGGTCATTCATAAAAAGGAATGTCCAAAAAGAGAGGACGAAGTTGGTCAGTGACGAATGTGTGCGTCTGATCGGCGGCTTTTCAGTTTTGCTGCGTGTGTGTCGGGGTGTCCGGTGTGCAGGCGTGTGTGCATGTTTGTGCTATCCGGGTGTCAGATACATATGTGTACATGCGTGCGCATGTGCGTGCATACGGGTGTATGTGCGTGTGCGTGCGTGTCTGCGTGCACGACATAACACAAAGTATAGAAACCCACGTTGTCCGCCGAGAGGGCCTTGCGGCGTTCCGGCAGCACGCTGTCCGTGAGCGCCTTGCCTTCTCGGCGCACTTCGAGTACCTACAGGGTCCGTCTCGAACACCTCGCACGTCTGCATCTCCATGAGCGGCTGAAGCGGCGTCTGCAGGTACGTTAATCTGGCACAACAGGCTCGGCCCGCCGGCTTGACGTGCTGGACTTCAGATACTGCTTCCGTCCGTTGGACCAAAACTCACGCCATACAGTCCTCATCGTATCAGCGAAAGCGCACCGAATGTGACCGTGTCCGTCTCCGGCGCAACGGCCTGTTCGCGGCCCAGCACGCAGACGCGAGTCACAAAGGGGCAGCACGAGCACTTCCTCCAGAAAAACAAGTACACGGAGTTGAAGGAGACTGTTATTGCCGATGCTATTGGATATTCCCCGATTGCTCACTATCCGACTCACGTGAGTGGGGAGGGTTGGGAGGGGGGGTCCAACAGCCCTAAATTCCACGCCACAGTGAAGGTCACACTCACTGCTCGAAGAGCGGTGGG
>CALSCQ010000112.1:0-15451 GCA_943704525.1 Pigoraptor vietnamica
GGGGGGGGCATCAACAGTAAGTGTAAAAGGAGGCTTGAGTTCGCGAAAATTCGTACAGCGACACCACACGCGCACAGAGCGCACACACCTCAAACGTCTTGGCGGGGCACCCGCTGCGCTTGACGTGGAACGTCCACGGCAGCCACACCTGCGGCGCATTGGGAAGGTTCCACTGGAGCGAAATCTTCTTCGCCGTTGCGTTGGTTACGAGCAGCGAAACCGGCGCGGGCGGCGGAATAACGACGTCGCACAGCCTTCCCATCCATCCCAGCGCGCACGCGCATGCCCCCGTCTTCGGGTCGCACGTGGCGCCGTTCTTGCAACCGCAGGTCAAAAGGCAGCCGGCGCCGTAGTAAGAGCCGATGGCGTCGCAGGACGTGTTGCATTTTGAGCCAGCAAAGCCGACGACGGAAGTGCAATCGCACGTCCCCGCCTTCTTGAGGCTGCACGCACCGCCGTTGCTGCATCCACACGCTGAATGGGATAGTTATGCCGGCTTGTGAGTGCACGTCACAACGTTCGCTTGCCGTACAAAGATGCAGAGTAGATTTGAGAAATGCGCCGGCGTTCACCGCCCAAGCAAATATCCGAGCACACGAGAGAGAGAGTGTGTGTGTCTGTGCGCCCAGCGTGAATTGAGTGTAAGTAGGGATGCTACCTGTGCAAGGCGATCCGTCGTAGCCCGGCTTGCACGTGTTGCAAAGGGGCGCTGCGTATCCCTCGTCGCAAGCGCACACGGCCGACGTCATGTTGAAGATGCAGCGGCTGTGTGGGCCGCACGGGGGGCACGCTGCGCAAACGAGTCACGGTCGGACACAGAACGTTTAGAGATGCCAGACCCCCCCCCCCCCCCCCCCACACACACACAGACTCACGCATACACACACGCACACATACTCACGCATACATACACACACATGCGCCCCACGCAGACTCGGAAATAATCGGTTTGCCAGACCACTCACTGTAGTTGCACAATGGTCCCACGCTGCCCTGGGGGCACGGCTGCTGGCAGAGGCCCGTGCCATTGACTCCGTTCGAGCACGTGCCTAGTGTGCACAGGCATTCTGCAGTGTGTGTGTGGTGAGTGAGGCTGACGTACAAAAAAAGAGAGTGAAAGACGATGAATAGATACGGACAGGAGAGCAAACTATAGAACGGGCGAAGTTGCCGGGGCAACGCTACAGGACGCGCAGCGCAGCAGCGCCGGCTAAACTCACTCGTGCATCGCGTGCCGTACGTGTCGGCGGCGCACGTGACGCACGTGCCGTTACCCGTGGGACCATCATGACAACCGGACGGGCACGAGCACACTTTGTCGCAGTTGGCGCCGTAATGTCCCGACGGACACGTGAGGCATGTCCCTGAATGGAAGGGGACGAATCAAGGGCGGGTCGAAACCAATCCGAGTCGCACGCGCGCGCGCGCGTGTGTGTGTGTGTGCGAGCGTCCGTCTGTGTGTGCATTGCTTGTGTGTGCGCGTGTGCGTGCGTGTCGCTGTGCTACACAAACAGCGTTGTCGCAGACGACCTAAGCATTCATTGGGAGAGAGGGAGAAGCCATGGTGAGTGAAAGACAACGAGGGGTGTATGGAGCAAAAGTACGGAAACAGGGAGTGTGCCTTACCGTCACCGGTTGGACCGTTAGAGCACGCGCCGCCGTTGCAGTCGCAGAGGTTCCCGCAGAATATGCCGTATCGGTTCGTGGGGCACGCAGTGCACCGTCCGTTTCCGTTGGGACCGTCGTTGCACGCACCCGGCGAGCACAAGCACTGCTGCCCGCACGAGACACCGAATATCCCCTTAGGACACGACAGGCAGGTGCCATCCCCTGTTGGCCCCTCGCTGCAAGTGCCGTTGTTACAAGCGCACGTGGACAGGCACTGCTGGCCGAAATTCTTGGGCGCGCACGCGGTGCAGAAGCCCGTCCCCGTCGGTCCGAGGTCGCACGACGTCGGCGTCTTGCACGTGAAGCACTGGTTCAGGCAGTTGATGCCGTAATAGCCCGTCGGGCACGTGAGGCACTGGCCGGACCCGAGCGGGCCCTCGTCGCACGTGCCCCCGTTGCAGAAACAGAGGCTCCCGCAGAATGGTCCGTAATGGCCCGCGGGGCATGTCTTACAGCTCCCGTCGCCGCTGAGCCCGTCGTTGCACGTGCCACCGTTACAGTTGCAGAGCGACCCGCAACTGCTGCCGTAGTAGTTCTTGGCGCACGTGTTGCACACCGCGCCCGCCCACCCGGGAAAGCACGTGCACGTGCCGTCCGCCTCGCAGGACCCGTGATTATTACACGACGCCGAGTTGACGCACGCGGCGCCCTGAGGTGCGGGGAATGTTGTGGCGCACGTGTAACGTGACGGCGCGCAACGACGGAATAATGCCAACAAACATTACAATGTGAAACAACATGAAATTTCTTTGCGCGCAAGGCAACTATTCGCAGGCAGTTCGTCGAGAGCGAGGCGTAAGGGACGGACACGACAACGAACGGACGAGTCCAGACTTCACGCCACGGCAGAGCCCCATCTCCGTCAAAGTATGAGCACGTGCACCCACCGCTCCGTCAACACACAAAACGCATAGAATGAGCGCGACGAAAACCGCCGCTCGACGCTGAGACATCGCCGGTACCGGTGTCAGTGTCCGCGGACGCTCGCACACTGAGATCGGACGGTGCGGCCGTCGCCCACACGGCTGACTTCCGGTCGGCCAACACTGTCCCTGCGTGTACCAACTCGCACAACAACTTTCAGTCCTTACAAAGCGAGGATTATGGCCTGCGTTCGAGTGCGATGGACTCCACAATAGCTTCTCCTAACGGCGAGTACAGCGGGCATTGTGTGTGTACTGTCCAGATTGTCCAGTGGGGGCATGCCAAAATTATCGATCAAGCTCCCAGACATCAGCACACACACACACACACACACACACACACACACACACACACACACACACACACACACACACGCGCGCGCGCGAACTGCTCCCATTCATTTAACGCGCAAGAACTGCCCCATTCGATGCTTTTGTTGAAGACGTCACTGTGCTGCGCCGACACTCTTGCGGCACGAGTTTGCGAAGGCTAAAAGGCGTGGGACTGACGGTAACACTCGATCCCTCGTGTGTTACATGCACGTTTTTGCGCGTTCTTTTCAGCTAGCACACGTGCAAACGCAGCGGTGTGCTTGAATCCCTTCCTTTTCTAACAGTTGTTCTCGTGTGCTCCTTGTTTTTCGCTTGTTTGCGGTGCTGATGCGCAACTTCTCACATTGCCGAATCACTTTTACATTCGCTTTCGAACTCCCAGAACGACGCGCCTGCACACAATGTCCCTTCCTCTTTTTGCGCCGACAGCGCCGGGGTGCTGCGCATGCAGCAACTGCGTGGCGGGTAACGGTAACAGCAAAATCGAACTGCAGAAGGTCCGGGTCGATGCACTGTGCGAGTGTAACAGCGACGAGCCCGTTCCCCTCCACCCGATGACGCTCGAGCGCCACGTCGAAATTGGCGCGAAGGGCGCCTTGGCCACCTTTTTCCTGGACGCCTTGACGACGATGACTCCGCTGGCGGGGGTTGTCGTGCTCGTCACGGTGTTGTTGGCGGGTTCGCAGCTCGTCGCGCGCTTTTGGACAGGCGAGCTGCTGCGCATCCTTCTCTCCGTCTTTCAGCAGACGGTGACGATTGGCGCCATTGTCACTGTCCTTTTTGTCATCGTGCTCGCCCTGCTTGTGCTCCTCGTCGGCGCAGTCGAGATGTGCTGGATGCTGTGTGCGGCGTGCGCGTGCCGCACGGGCATTGTCCTGGCGGAGCTCAACGCGCAGTACGCCTTTCACGTCGCGCTTGCCCTTGTTGCGGCACTGCTGTGGGTTGGCCTCTTGTGTGTTCTGAGCAGCCGTGTCTAGTGGAACTGTGTGGCGCATACGTTGTTCGCAGCACGCGAGTAAATGTGGCGGTTGCGTCACTCTGACGACCGCACGTCTGAAAGTGTACTCGAGGCACACTAAAGTTTCTTGCTGCTTCACGCAACAGATAGTAACTCATCGTTACAGCACCATGCTTTATGGGCTCATAGGTCCGAGGGGTAGACGGGATCTTTGAGCGGAATGATCGATTTCTTCTCCTTGTCTCTCGGAAGCGCTTTTCGCATGTCTGTTGGAAGATATAAAAGTGAGTGAAATGACGGAACTGAAAAGCAGGGAGAAAAGTACAACGGTGCAGCGACCCGATGTACTTGGAAGGACGAATGCGTTTGCAGTGATTTGGCGGTGGATACACATACAGACGCACATGCACACGCACACGCACGCACACGCACACACAGACACACACAGACACACACACACAAACATACACACACACACACACACACGCACACACAGCGCAACAGACACCCACCATAGCTGTCCTCGGGCGGGTCTGCATAGTAGCCTATCACGCGGCGATACACAACGTAGCCCATCTTCGTGTACATGTTGATGGCAATGTCGTTTGTCTTTCGGACGAAGAGATCGACGAAATAGCCGTCGTAACTGCGGTCGATAAGTCGAGGCGCACGTTGAGGTGAATAAAGCGGGAATTCTTCTCGTGAGACGCCCTGCTTGCGGGGGTGCGGGGACGTGTGCATGATCACGAGTACGGGGGAGCGAGTGTGTGTGTGTGCGCACGTGTTGTGCGCGAGGGTAACAAATTGCTCACGTTTTCTCCGAGATGTACTCGAGCATTGCCATGAGGCGATCAGCAACGCCGACCCTTCGGAACAGAGGGTCCACGGTCACGGCAGTCACGTGGCCATGCTCTTCCTCGCCCTTGCCCTCGAACTTTCCCATAACTGAGGTACACGCGCATGTGTCAGCCGCAATTCAACGCACGACATTTGCACCACAGTGTGCGTGCAAGTGCGCGATTGTACGAGCACATGGGACGTGCGTGCGCGAGCTGCGACCCACTATATCCCATGATCTTTCCGCTGGGGGATTCCGCAGCGTAGAAATACTCTGGGAAGCGCACGAGGTACTGCAGATAGAAATTGACATTGTACTGCGGTGACGCAAGCGGCATATTAAGTCAGCAAAAGCACCCATCAGCAGCGCCGTGCATGCAGTGGTGGCCATTCAGCAGCGCCGTGCATGCGCTGCATTGACAGCAACATGCATGCGCTGCAAGCGGCATAAATTCAGCAACGCCATGAAAACATTTGTGTGTGCCAGTGCCATGATAGCGAACAAACGCACCGTCTCTGTGTAGTAGTCGAGATTCCTGCAGGCCATACGTTTGTGATTAGGCTTGCACGCTTCATTAGACGTGCGCATGTCGTGTGCGTCGGCGAGTGGGCATGTGCATGTGTGTAGCAAGAATGTGACACAGTTGTCGCGGCACTCACACATTGTTAAACTTGAAGAGGTCTGCGCAAACAAAGCGCCGGAGGGACGTCATTCTGTGATACGTTGCGCGAGACGCACAAACCAACGTGAAAAAAAAAACGAAAAAGACGAAAGTGCCACTTGAAGAGTTGACTACTGAGTTGTAACACACGAGCCGTTAACAAATTCATTGAGCCAAAAAAATGGAGGTTTGGGGAATCGAACCCCAGGCCTCACGCATGCGAAGCGCGCGCTCTACCAACTGAGCTAAACCCCCACTTTCGGCTTCCTTTTAAGGAAATCGACACCTTTGAATTGAAGCACTATGAATTCATGTACCAGGGATACTGAGCGTCGCTTTGAACGGTGGCCAAAAATAGAATCAACAGGCGTTGCAGCCAAACACTGGCAGTCGTCGTCGAGGAGAAAGAAATCATACGCGAAAGCACAGCTACTTGTCTCTCTTTCTGTACTTTTGTGCCCCGTTCGGCGTGCCTCAAAGTCCGCGTGGCTCGGAAGTCCTCGGTTGTAGTGCTCAGTGGCCTTGATCTCCTTCGGCACGCGCGTAGGAAGTACACTACAAAGTGGCGGCTGAAGCTTCGGTCGCATAGCATTGGGCGTGACGACGTCGTCTGCGTGTGCTGTCCCTGGTAGTCCCTCGTCTTCACTACCCCATTGCGGGGCGTGTGTGAGCGCCGCGGCGCGCGACTGCGAACATGGGGTCGGCGCCGGACGTCGTTGAAGGTGTGAGGACTGATGTGATTGACTGTTTACGCGGGACAAAGGGAACAGATTCAAACTTGCAATTGAAATCGCATGCTAAAGGGGGCGCCGCAGTAGAGCGCAATGTTGTCTGTGGCTAACCGCACTCCGTCGTACTTGCGCGCCTGCGGCCATGCAGTGCTCACTCGGCTCGTCGAGGAGAAGCTCTCGATGCCGAGCGACTCGCCGCTGCAGCAGATGATGGCGAAGGAAAAGACGGCCGACGAGCTCGCTGAAGGTGCGGCGCGACTGATGGCTCTCTCTCTCTCTCTCTCTCTCTCGCGAGGGGGGAAGTGGCGTCGATGGACACACGTCTATGATATTAAGCTGATCCGACACCTCTCTCGCGGTGGCTTGATCCATTGCTATCCTTTGTGCTTTGTGGGTATTTGCGTGTCTGACTCGGCTGTTGCGTTCCACTTGACGCACAGAGGAACACGAGATGCTGTCGTGTATGTATGGGTTCTCTGACGAAGTGCGGCAAAAGTTTCGGTTTGAGAAGAAGCTCGGAAGGCAAGTGTCGCCTCTGTCCGTTGTCATTCAATTTGGCCGTTCAACCTTTTCCAAGCACACGTTTCGCACAATTCGCAACACAATCGACGCTTACACGACCGCACCGTGTCAAACGCAGCGGAAACTTTGCGACCGTGTTTCTTGTGACGGAGCGCGCGACGGGGGATAAGCATGCGATGAAGGCGGTCGTCAAGAGCCGACTCATCGACAAGCAGAAGCTGGAGAACGAAATCGAGGCGCTGCGACGAGCAAACCACGAAAACGTCGTCGCATTTCGGGGCACATTTGACGACGAAACGTACAAATACGTGCTAGTCGAATAGTGGGTGTTCGCGGCCCTGTTTGGAGATGTTCGAGTGTGTGCTGTGCGTGCTTGTGTCTGTGTGTTCTTGTGAGTGAGTGAGTGAGTGTGTGTGTGTGTATGCGTGTGCGTGTGCGTGTGGTGAGTGTGGATAAGGTTGTGGAGTCCCTTGCTTCGTGCACGCGCACACAATACTGTGCACGAGCAAGACAGAGCCGACACTCCCACATGCCATCATCTCGCAGCTGTCCTGGCGGCGAGCTATTGGACGCCATAGTGGAGTACGGCCCTTTTCCCGAAATTGTCGCCGCGCGCATCATGAAGGAAATTCTCAAGGGCGTGGCCTACCTGCACAGGTATTTTGGACCACAAGGCCTGCGCCTCTCGTTGCTGTTAGCGGCTCTGCTGTGACCTGCAGCCTGGTGCCACCATTTATTCCCTGTCGTGATTTTCTGCTTTCTCCTTTGAGCCACTGTGGGTTGAGTGCGTATCGCGCCGCGATTTCTCAACGCCTGTGTCCCTTTGCAGCATCGGCGTCGTGCACAGGGACCTCAAGGTACGCCAAAAACTAAGCTGGTCTTTTGAACTTTTGAACTTCCGTCTTCATGATTTACTGTGTCGTTGAATTCGCACACGAGCTAATCCTGCTGCTGCTGCGCCGCACACCTTCGACCACAGCCCGAGAACGTCCTGCTGATGGACAGCTGCAACCCAGCGGCGGGCGTGAAGATCACGGACTTTGGGGTCGTGTCGCTTTTCGAGGAAAAGCCGAAGAAGCGCAAGCTGATGCAGTCGTCCTGTGGGACCGTCCAGTACATGGGTGCGTCATCCCGTTGCCGCCCAACCTTACTGACACCCAAGCGCATTTTTTTCGTGTGACACGCTGACGAGAATATTGCGTTTCGCACTTGGGATGTCTGACAAGGGGTCACACACTGACCATTTTGTCTGCTAGTGTTGGCGCTCAATCTAACGCACGCACGCACGCACGCACGCACGCGCAGCCCCCGAGATTCTCGAGGGCAAGATGTATGACCACTCTGTCGATTTGTGGTCTTGCGGCGTCATTCTCTACAACCTGTGAGTACGCGAGACAATCGACAAGCCATGCGAACCAAGCCCTGCTTCGCTCTGCTTCCATTGACTTTGCCCTCCTTCACATCGTTTCCGTCCACAAGCTTCACCCGCTCTCACACACTCGCACCTTCTTCTGTCCGCATCCCCAGGCTGTCGGGCGATTACCCGTTTGACGACGAGAGCACGCTGGAGCTCATGCGCAAAATCATCGCCGCCGAGTTCGGCTTTGACCACCCCGGATGGAAGTCGGTGTCGGCACAAGGTGAGAGAATTGAAAATTTTTGGGCGTGCGCTTGTTCGGCTGTGCGGAACCTCCAAAGTGCACGGTCTGTCGTTACCCCCTATTGCCACCCTCTACCATCCCTACCCCCACGTCCGCCGTATGATGCTGACTCGCGCGACTGTCTTCGCCGAGCAGCCAAAAACCTAATTTCCCGCCTGCTCAAAAAAGAGCCGCTGGAGCGCCTCAGTGCGAACGAGGCACTCGCGCACCCGTTCATTAAGGTACGCCCGCGCGCGTGGTTTAGCCGCCTCACCCACACGCACGCGCACACCAGCGCGAAAGTTATCCGCCTTGCCTCACGCACGCGTACACCGTAGCGAGAGCTCGTGGCTGACAGATTTGTTTCATGTGCAGCAACTGGACGTGCCGGCGACGGACAAGCGGCGGACGTCACACGCACAATGACCCGCACTCTCGAATCGGTGGGGCGCGTGATACCATTCTCGCGTAATAATGTAAATAAACGGGAAGGGACTAGGAATCGACGGGCTTCAGAAAAAAGCGATCCGTTCCCTCAGTCGCCCGCGGCGTGAAATTCGCGGTGCGCCTCCCTGCACCAGGCCGGCATCGTTTCTCCGCAATCGTCGCAAGCGTACGACGACTCGGTTTCACACTGCCCATTCACGCGCGGCACGGCACACGCACGAGCCAGCGCATCGCGTATCGACTGCTGGCCGCGTGCACGCTTCGCCTTTGCCGCGCCCACGTCGGGCGAAGGCGCACGCTTGCGCTCCGTCGCCGCTGTAGGCCCTAGAGCAAGACGGCCTGCCTGTGCGGCGATAATCTCCCTCTGAATCTCCCTTGGCAATTCCGCGAACACATCCGGGTCCACCCCAGGAGGTGCGCAAAGAACAGCAGTGTCCTGCGTCGATTCGGCACGTGCGCGGTCGCAGTCGTTGCCGTTGACAAAGCCGCCCACGTCGCCGGGAGCGCTCTCGGCCGCTGTGCCTTCGTCCCTGTCGGCGCTGACGTCGCAGTGCGACACAAAGGCGTCGAGCGAGCCCTTCCCCTTCACGGGAGGATCCGTAAAGTTCCCCACGCCCACGCCGAGGAGGTTCAGGTGAAAGCGCGCGCCGGGCGGCACGATGCGGTCGAACAAAGAGACAGACAGCCGCGTGAGACCGTCCACGCGGTTGGCGTCGCCGGTACCCTCGGACAGTGCGCGCGGCAACAGCGAGTGGGGCATCGCACACTGCCGCGATTCGCGCGACACAAAGTACGCGCCCTTCCCTCGGTGTTCCTCGTCATCGCGCCGCTGTCGAACGGTCAGGCGAAACACGCGCGGGAGGCGGCCACTGTCCCGGAACTCTGCGTGGATGCGCTCGTCCAGCAGCCCGCACAGCTCGTGCAATCGACGGGCGAGATCGGCGCGCGCGTCGCACCGCGGAAACGAGTCCTCCACGGAGAGCGTTTTGGGCGACGTCCATGGGACGACGGGCTCGTTGTCAATCCCACGACACGCAGCGTACACGCTATCCGCGATCGTGTCGGCAGACGCGTGCGCGCGCAGCTCCTCCAGCGAGAGCAGGCGCAAGTCTTGTGCGGTGCGCGGCGGCGGCTGCAGAGTCTTGAGACGCTGCCACATGCTCCACCCCACGCCGGGCACGTCTCTCGCACGCAGCGCGCCCACAATCTCGCCTGCGCGCGAGGGGAGGAGGACCGACTGATCACGGGGCTTGTGCCGTCCCGCAGCCAGCTTGGCGTGCTGCTTGCACACGCCCACGCCCGCGGAACTCGTAAAGCCGAGCTCGCTCTCGAGAGCGGAGCGCGCTTCCGCCGCAATCGCACTCGCCACCATCAGGCACTCGTGGCAGCCGCAGCAGTCCCCGAGGTGACAGTGAGCGTCCGGACTCGGCGTCTCACTTTCGCCGGCCGATACAATGACGTGTCCGTGCCACGACCGCGCACTCTGTTCGTCAGACGACGACATGCGAGCGCGCACGGCGTCGGTGACGTCGAGAAAGAACTCGTCAAACACGAGGCGCTCGACCGACGGCGAAAATCGGCGGAGGAGGCGAAAGATGCGCGCCGAATGCTCGCGGTATTCGGTGAGATCCGAGCCATCGACGATGACGAGGTCGGGGCACTTTGCGACGGCCTCCGTGATCAGCGATAATTTGCCTCTGTGCGCGTAGAGAATACATCAGCGAATGAATCACGTGCATGCACACGGAAAGCGGGCAAACACGATCACGCGACGCCGAACTAAATACTGCCGCCACGCACGAACAAACAAACAAGGCGACAACGACACTCACATGCCGCGTTCCCGCGCGGGGTAGTTGCACGTGACGACAATGTGCTTCTGCTGGACGGCCAGTGGGCGCACGCGCAGCGTTGGATCCGCAACCATGTGGCACTGCGCATAGAAGCAGTCGATATCGATGTGCACCACAGCGCGCGCGTGACTCTGCCGCAGAGTGTCGCGCGGGGACTCTGACGCGCACATGGTCGACATCAGCGGCACATGCGACACTGCATAACAGTGGGGCGAGTGTCACACGCGCACATTCGCGCTCTAGCGCTCAATCGCCGCCCATTTCACCGATAGCACCCGTTTCTTGAAGACATAATTCCCTGCGACATGGAACGCACGCAGCTGACGGGTCGATGAACGACGTGACAAATCTGGTCGTGTAACACCGCCAGTTACGACCTTGACATCCGGGGCAGCCTCCGCTGGTCGATCCCGGCCTTTCTGACTGACATGGCTCTCAGAGTACTGTACATAGCCACAGGCCTCCTCCCGTATAAGCGTTCCGTGAGGCGTCAATGTGAACTTCTCATGTTATATATATATGTCTGGTCGTCTATTGCTCACCGAATTGTGTGCTCATATGGCACAAAAACTGACGCACGCGGCATCCTCACTGAGCCGGCGGCGACACTGAGGCACGGCCCGGCCGGCAGCTGACAGTGACACACACATACTTCAGTGTGCGCATTTCTTGAGGTTGTTTTTTGGGAGTCTTTCGATTGTGTCGGTTCTGCATTGTTCGCAGGCTTTCGATCGCGCCGTTCCCAACAACGCAACTCAGATTATCAACGACTGTAAGAGTTTGCGTGTGATGAAGTTTCGGCAGGTTAGCGAAAGACTGACTGTCGTGGGCTGTTCCGTAGTGTGGGGCAGCGCCCTTCCTCAGCGGTCGTTGTTCGGTTCGTGCGCTATTCTGTTCTGTATTGGCACGCTACGACAGTTAGTGAAGTCGGTGTGTGTTCCGAAGATTTGCACTGCTCGTCCACTATATTATGCAAGATTCCTTGTTGATTTGCTCATCGGGCGGCTTCAGTGTGCACTGTATTTCGACAGTTGCCTCGGTGGTGCAGTCAAATCGACTGCTTCACTGCCGTCGAATGCCGACGCCATAAGTTTTTGCACAGTATTCGTTCTCCGATCTGCTTACTCCGGAGTTCGTTTGGTTATGTCAACGGGTCATTTCTGTTTCATTAACGGATATTGGGCGCGGGCGTGCCTTGTCGCGCGGGTTCTTGGGGCCGGCTAGGCCCTGAGGAGCTGGTCCCAGAACTCGGCGCTTGCATCGCACACCAACATCTCAAAGACATCGTCGTTCAGCATGAGGGCGGCAAACTCGTCGAGAAGCGCGGCTTCAGTCGCCGGCGGCTGGGCGAGGCGTCGGTGCCGCCGGTTCAGGTGGGCGCGCTCTTCTGGTGCGTGGCTGCGCTCGTGCGCGAAGCGCCGATTCCTGTGCCGGTACGCCTTGTTGCAGCCCTTGACCCTGCACACGTAGGCGGGCTCGGCCGAGTGCGTTGAGCGGATGTGCTCGGCTATGTAGCCGATGCGGTAGGTGCGGTTGCATCCGGCGGTGCAACGGACCCTCTCGTGGCCGCGGGGACCGGAGCGCCCATCTCTGCTTGACTCGGTTCTTGGCGCTTCGTGTTGAGAGATAACTCTCGTGTTCCTGTCTCTGCCGATGCATGGCTGCACGGCGCCTTTTATGCGATCCGTTGCAGTGGGTTCGTGCTCGTGTGTGTGTGCGTTTGTGTGTGTGTTGTGTGCGTTCAGTGGCTTTGTGGAGCCTTTGTGGAGGTTGGAGGTAACATGGTTCAATCCGCGGACATTCAAAGTCCATATTTGCCCTTCCCTGTCATATAAAATCCTTTATGGGTCTTCAATTATTGCTCAATTCTAATTATAACCTCCACAGACGGTAACATGCTAGTGGAGGTGACATGGAGGGTGACATGGTGCATTGCCTGTTACAAGCCAGTAATCGACAGTTCATTCGAACGACCACAGCGCGCTCCACGCAGCGGGGTCGGCTTCCGCCTGCGCAAACGCACTGTGCGGAATGGCGGCTGACACGGCGCAGTTCGTTTCGTCAAACTTGCGCGAGAGCTCGGCTTCAAACAGCTGAGATGATGCAAACATTCAATAAGACAGGGTTGGGCGGAAAGCGGGATGCCAAGAAGGTAGCGTGAACGTTGCCAGCACGGAGGCGACAAATCCTTAAATTTCTCGCAGAGACACGCATTACAGCATCTCACTCCCATACGCAAAACAGTGTTGATAATGCCCACCGATGAGTACGTGGTCTCGAGCTGGTCGGTGATGTCGCGTTCTTGTGCGGTGAATTTCGTTTGGAACATTTTCATGATGCGTGAGACGTCCGGATGCACGTGCACCAGCAGAGCCTGTGCGGGTGCGAAATGCGTGCACGTCAGGCAACGGAAAATAAAGCACTCCCACAAACGCAGACGGCCCACGCACGCACGCACGCACGCACACGCACATACACACACATACACCACACACATACATACACACAAAAGCACACTGACCTCGATCTCCCAGAGGGAACTGTCGATAGCGTGGCACTTGGCAGGGTCGGGTTCGTCAAAGAGGTACGGATCCGATCCCTCTGCAACGCGCAGGGCACTTGAATTAGCGGGACACATTAGGCCACAAAGGGAATAACATACGGCCACATCACACACAAAGAGAAAGAGCAAATGCCGTTCCCGCCAGTCAACTCACCGCCAGTGGACGACGTGCGGTGAATGAGCACCATGCACGCTCGGTGCCGGTGGAGCAAATTGTACACAAACGATGCGCCGAGCAGGGCGCCGGCGGGGGGCGCCGTGAGGCAGAGTCGCGACACGCGCTTGGCAAATGCTGCGACGAGATACGCAGACAAGTGCCTGGGGAAGGTACCAAACCATTGGATTACCAATGCAAATGTGTGTGTGTGTGTGTGTGTGTGTGAGTATGTGTGTCTGCGTGCGTGCATGCAACCGAACTCACGTGGATGACAGGAACAGATTCGCCAACGTGAAGAAGCGCGCTCGATATTTCACGTGGAAAATGTTGCGGTCAAAAAGCGCATAAAAACGCTTGAAGAAGTCCGGAAAGTCCCTGTGCAACGACGCGACGGAGAGGTCAGAGGCGATACCAACATGTGTCGTCACATATTATCCTTGCGGCACGTGCGCGTGCGTGCACGAGTGCGGACCGCCAATGCGCCCAGCGCAGCCAACTCACAGGTTGTGCCTCGAGATGAGGTGGAAGATGCCGTTCAGTGCAAGGACGCTGACAACGCCGCCTGCGACGAACGGCAAAAGTCAGCCACTAGCGCACATCGTGACACAGTAGACATTGTGCACTTATCATTCACGAATATAAGGGACAAAAGAATGGCGCAAAGAGAGGGAACACGGGATGCACTATCGGCACAAAGAGATGGAGCGAAATGCAATGCACCAGACATGCGCCCTCACCCATATCGTACGAATCGGTGAGAAAGTCGATGAGCAGCCGCGGACGCGTCATGTGCGGCATGACGTCCTTGTGGAGGAAGAGGAGCACGCGCTTGTGGATGTCCGCGCCGAGCGGGATACGGAGAAACGACAGCCACGCATCCGAGAACACGCGCCTGCCGGTGGAAATTCAGCCGCAGGTACGGAAAGAAGAGTAAGTCGTCCGACAATGTGTGAGGGTGTTTTTTGTGTGCGTGTGTGTGTTGGGAGATATGCAATGCGGGCCATGATGCGATGTTCCACGACATCTCAAGCGAGACCGCATCTGAAAAGTGCCAAAGAAGGCACCTGTGCGCGGCCAGCTGCAGCAGTGGATGCTTCGCCCTCGTCACGACGTCCGTGTCGCTCTCGTCATCAGCCACGTCGCGGAGCTTCTCGTCCTTCTTTCGGACGAACGAGAGGTCCGTGAGGTACGCCAGGTCGTCTTCGTTGTCGCCCGTGTCACGCTTCCGCTTACGCCCGCCCTCCGACTCTGTGATATAAAGGCGCATTCATAAGCACACTCGAACATCCACCGGTCCCGCACACATTCTAGAGGAACCATGTTACAGCGACCACTACCACACAAACGCATGCCTTGCATCTCACGCAATCACACACAACTCATAGGGGCTTGCGCGCACACACAGCAACGCACCAGCCTCAGCCTTGTAACCCAGCATCGGATCGCCAGTGATGAAGGCATTCAGGTCGTCCTCAGACTCCGGCATCGCAATGTCTTGCAGCAGAGTGAGCGCATTCTTCGCGAGGATGGGAGCCGGGACCGTTAGGTGCCGTTCCCGCGCACCGGCGCGAACCTTGGCGTCCCCACTATCGCTGCGAAAGCGGTCGTCCAGCAACCTCCACAGGACGCGCAGGGTGAAGAATCGGACGTCGTCGTACGCCCGCATGTAATCGTCAACAAAGGCGACGGTAAGGTGGGGGTCAAGGCTCTCGTGACACACGAGGGCGTGCACCACGCGCCGGAACAGATCAACTGGGAACACGTGCTTGCCCAATCGCCGCTGCGACGCAAGCGACTGCTCCACGGCGACGTCCAACAGAATTTTCAGCGACGGAACGCGAAGACCGACCTCCTTGTGCGAGAGATGTCGCTCGAGCACCGAAAGGAACGACGCGAATTGTGAGCGGAGCCATTGTCGGAGCGCCGCAAGGGCCTCGTCCACTTCGATCGCGTCGTCTTCACCGTCGCCTGCCTCGGGTTCCTTGGCGCCGGCGGCGTCCTTCTTCGCCTTTTTTGTCGCATGCCCCTCTTTGCGTTCGGGGTCCAGGTCGCCGTTCTTGATGTGCCGTAGAAAGATGCGGTGGAGCGCGTGGATGGCCGCGTGCACGACCTCGTCCTCGGACGACTATAAAGGAAAGAAGAGGGCGGAGGGGGGGG